>BQKZ01000869.1:122150-135588 GCA_036244855.1 Temnopleurus reevesii
ACCACACTGGGGTCGTTCAGGGGAACCTGGGTTGTCTCCATACTCCTAAAACAGGTCAAAGAAAGACATAATCGGGTTGACTTGCCAAAGAGAGTTCTTCTTATATGCTTCGATGAGTGCAATATGCAAAGAAGGACATTATCATGCAAATGTGTTGATATGTACTGCTGATTTTACCCTTTTTCACACTATTGACAGATCCCCTCTATATACAAGAATTTAACATGACAAACACTAGACACAAGCTGAGAAAGGAAGAAATAACAATATCCAAAATCACATATTTTGTAGAGAGGTTCATGCTTTAAGTTAAACAGTCAACCTTGTCCAAATTTAAGCAATTGGGACTGAAGAAATAACTTTAACATGGAGAAAATAAAATATAATATACAGAGAACAGAATGAGAAAACAGCCTGATCTATATTATTTGACTTACGCAAGATTGCCTTAGGGAAGGTAGACAGCACTTTTATGATCCCATGAGAATATAATCATATTTTCGCCCAGATCATTTTGTGATTTAAAATGTGGTGGCAGCAGTGGGATCCAACGTCAAACTCAGGCAGTGTACTATCAAGTTAACAAAGACTCAAGGAGAACGACTGATATAATTTATTGGGTGATTGTGCTTACTAGTTTATAATCTTACACGTATCCATTCAACATAAAGACTGATACCAGTCTTTGTTAAATTTGTTCTTAGTCTTTGGAACTTGGTGAAACATCATTCGTGATTCAAATGTAGTGGCAGCAGTGGGATCCAACTTTAGACTTGGGTGGTGTTTCACCAAGAAAGGAAAAACTTTCCAGGACTTGTATTTTGGTAATTAGAGCATAAAGAGTAATATTGAGCATAGATTATTAATTAATCATGACTTTTTTCAAAAATTTGACTGTGCAATCTTGTAATTTACATTATATCCTTTCATGTGAAAATTTTTGAGGCGATCATGCAACCAGCAGCCAGGACTCGAAAAAGCCTGGCCTTGTTAAGGTGAAGCTACAGATCAGTATGCTTAATGGTCATCTTCACAAAGTGCTTCACATGTATATAAGTATATAAGTATGTACAAACTTCTCCACTAATAGCTATCTGAATCTGAACCCATGTGGTACTCAAATTACTTTGGTGCTCAATCTTGGAACATCGTCTTCCAGTTAAAACGACATCAATGCTTTACCGCCTTGAATTTTTATTTGATTCCTTTATTTTAAGCAGTAGGAAAGTTTATTTTTGCTAAAATGCCTCTATTTTGGGACTGATACTGGTCATCAAGTCAATATTGCAACTCTATGGAAGTTTGTGATGATGTCTGTACTTAAGTGTAGACTGGAATTAGATGTATATGATAGTGCATGATAACACACTATATCATCTACAAGAGAATTATGAGTTGATTCAAGCAAGTATTCTGGCATAAATTCAGTTTGAATGTCATGAACAAAGGCCAACAACATACCAGCATTGTTGGTGTCCTAATGGTTTTGACGGTAGCCAAACAATTTTTTTTATTCCTATGTGGGCGCAAAAAAAATTCCCATTGATTTTGCAAGTTAGGCCATGTGCCAACAACAAAAATATGGCGCAGGGTGACACTTTTGCTTGCAACACTCTTTTTCTGGGTTGATCATATGCAAACAGTCTTTGAGAATGAATGTAATTTATCATTGAAAAACAGTAGCATGAGAAAAAAAAATCTGCAGCTAGCAAAGAAATTAGATATCTAAAGCACCACTTCTCCCAAAACCAATCCAGCCCTTTAATTGGTGAACAAAATCTTTGACAAATAAGGTACGCTGTGCAGTGTACCTGGAAGGAATGAAGGAATCTAAGCTATTCTTGGAATAACAATCAATCTTTGAATTCATGCCATGTTTTACAGATCCCATCTTCCTTTGAAAACATCATCAAATATTTTAAGTAAATAGTTTTTAGTTCATGAACCTCATATTTAGTGCTGAAAAGTATTTCATTGATATCCTTTTCAACGATTTCCGGTTTGATAACATTAATCAACCCATAAATCTTGACATCTTTTTGAACTTATAATGGGAATGCTAACAATACTGATAAATCTCTGGCTGGATGCCAAATACCAGAAATGAAGCCACAATGTTGCTCAGAAACTAACACACGCGATGTATGTGTCAGGGTAAAAAATAAAAAATAAAATAAAAACCTCAGTATAAATTCATTCTAAACTAGGAGGTGTGTGACAATGACAATAAGAGTGCGTCATAGACAGGTGGATGCAAAGGTGACTAATGTGTTCTAGCATCCATAAATGTGCTGTCCTTTATCAAAGTGTGATAGGCAATGAACATAATATTAGTTTGGAATCCCATTCAAGGCCTATGTTTAACAAATACAATTTCTCACAAATAAACTTGGACCAATTCTACCCAAATATGGCCTGAATCGGGAGGATTCAGCGAATTTGGAAGCAGAGAGGGAAAGGTTTGGAATAGATCCCAAATCAGATTAGAATCGCCAAGGATGGACTTGATTCCATTATTATATGGGCATCGGCAATATGACCAGACGAAAACTGAATTGGGCACAATAATGCAGCCTGTATGCTCTGAATAACAAATCGGGATGAATAAAGCCAAATGAAGGGTGATACATAAGCACTTGCCTGATCGACAAGTAAAAATCACTGTTGGGCAAACCTTTTTAAGCAAAGGCAAAACCTGCTTGCTTGTCTTGGGCAAGATAAAAAAATAGAATCACAACTAATAATAATAATAATAATAATAATTAGATAATTTATATAGCACAGTCACTATATGGATATACTCTACTGCGCTGTGATGTTAGGGTCTGTGGATATTGTCACTAAAATAATGCATAAAGGTACAAGATATTATTGAAAAGCTTCAAGAAATAAATGAGCTTTCAACAAGTTTTTAAAAACAACTACAGATGGAGATGATCTTATTTCTATTGGCAATTTGTTCCAAAATTTTGGTGCAGCACAGCTGAAGGCGCAGTCACCAAGTGTCACTTTTGTTTTAACAGTTGGTAAAATGAAAGCAAAATGGGTCAATCTGATCTGGGTTTTGAATTTAAGCTAATCATATTGTACAAAGACCTTTTTACTGCTATCTTTAAAGCAAAGTGTTGGGTGCCTTTAGGGGGGCAAGTGAAATTTCCTTTGAGGCAAGTAATTTTCAGCCGTTTCTAAGTTTGCTTGCCAGACTGGCCAAATGCTTAAAATAAAGTTATGTAGCATCATGAAATGTGCCAAACATGCTTGTCGATTTTCAACAATTCAAGTGCCTACTGCCTAAATGATAGACCAGAGCCTGCCAAGAATGCTCCAAATGCTTCCCCAATACATCCGAATGTGGCCTGAATGAAATTACAAATTGTTAGGGTCATATTCAGGTGCAGTTTTGAGGGTATTGTGCTGGTTTGAACATTTCGAAACAAGACAAATCCATTTATGAATGTTCCAGAATCCCTCCTGACTTTTGGCACATTAACGGAACAAGATAAGTATGCTCCCATGTATGCATCGGTAAATATGAAAGCATTTGCAGCTGTTAAGGCTATGGGATTCCCAGAATTCTTTGTTTCTGTATACACTTCATAAAACTGCCAAGCTGAGATCTGTTTTGCAGATTAAATACGCACCTACAATCCAACAACAAGGCACTTCCTTCCTGAGCCATAACAGAGACAAACTGGTCCATGATCCCGCACGGCATCTTGGGAAAATCATGTTCCGCCTTCTGACAAGCGAGGGCCTTCTGGGTGAGGTCCGAGGTCTTACATCCTGTGAGCTCCTCCAGGAAGGAGTACGTCGCAACTTCTAAGGAAGCAGAGCTGGAAACACCACCCCCTAGGGGTACGGATGTGACAATGGTAGCGTCAAATGAGCACAGTGTGCCTGAGTAAGAGAAAAAAATCCTACTCAATGAATATATTCAATAAATATCCACCAAATGTTATTTGTGGTGCACAATGCCAATTTATATACAGTATTGCTTTGACATACTAGATTGGGAATCTTAGTCAAAAAAGAGAATTGTCTTTCCTCACCTAAGTCAACTATGTTGATTCCATCATAGTATTTTCTATTATGTGGCATATCTACTATTGAATCAAGTAAGGATTTCAAAATGCTCATGGAAGAAAATTGGCAATTAGAATGTAAGTTTTCTCTGATCAATAGAAAAATAAAAATCAACCAGAATCTATTCCCATATTATTGATTCATATTAAGCATCAAGATCATGACATTGTTATCATCATTTAGAACAATTCTATATAAATCAAAGGTTCCAACATCATTGAAAACAAATCTGGCCAAATATATGATATTTTCCTTGAATCTTGAAAAGCTTGGTACACCTTTAAAGTTCTGGACCACTCCTTTCACATAGTTGGCCCACTTCGGTAGACCAGGTTCTAATGGCCTTTCAGGTGTAGGGAGAGGGAACTCTGTAAACTTGGGTTCATCTGTTCCATCTGCACTCGTCATCACTCTACACACCCCACTCGTTGTCTTCCGGCCAACCAGAATCGTGACCTGTGGTAGTGCCTGTTAATATAGAATCAATGAAATCGTTCTTAATAGTCAATATTCTCATTTTATGTGCATTGAGATTTACATAATTAATCTATATACATGTACTTAAATGTGTCAGATGCAGATCCCTAGCTAATCAGATATTTCTATTAGATTCACAAAAATGTCAAATGTCAAAAGAATATAAGTAGGATCAATTCGAATACACGGAATGAACTATTCTATTTCAAATTATTCTTCTTCATGTACATGTAGTTGTTTTTTGACACGGCATTAATAAAGTTCAAGGAAAATAGTTGATACTAATTCTACTTTGTTCATCAAGTATCCAGGATTTATCAAAAATATAATATATAAAAAATGCCTATTCTTTTTTATTATTAAAATAAAGTATAGAATAAAATATAAATGTTCAGGTTCTGTTGACTAACAGAATTATTGACAAAATTATACAGCTTATTTGTTTTATCATGTTTCAGAGAAGGTGATTAACATACACTAAAATTCACAGAATTGTAAGAAAATAATGCCTCTGCCACCGTAACGTGGTGCCGGAGGCATGAAAATGTGATGTCAATCTTACAATCATCAGAACTTATAAGAAACTTTAAAATGGGGTCTGTGCACAAAAGTGTACAAACAAACATGTGGCATGTAGCATGGGTGTTTCTACCTGATTTTGATTCATAATTGGGACATACATGGACATGTAGTACATTATATCTATAGACAAACCATGGCAATTTCAGCCATTATCTAAAACATGCATGTATGATAATGGTCATGTCTTTCATATGTTGCCCATGAATGTCCAATTGTATATATTTCCTTTGTGTAAAAACTAGATTTGAATATTCTTAATCATTGAATGATAGTACGTGTCATTCGATTAACATCTTTTGATCTTTATCTACATGTACTATGTAGACAAGTAGAGTGAAATCTCAGTATAAAAAGGTGCTTAGGACCACAAAAATACCTTTCGTACAGCAGTAATTTGGTTATTTCAGGATTTAAAAAAACAATAACTTATTAAGAGCAAATTAAGACCAACTTGTGACCTCTTTATGTTCATATTATTGTTGTAGATCCATCTACAGAGTTTCCATTAAAGTTTGTAGTACAGTGTTTGTTTGTTTACAATAAAATATTGTTAACCTGAATCAAATATCAAGAGAGCTTGAGAAAACGTATCCTGTATTTCCCCAAAACAATAATACAACTGCCTTCTCAATAAATATGACTAGGGGTTCATTACACCCTCAATTTGTGTCTCAAACACACATCAAATTACGCTGAGGAATTCTGTATTTCATTCTATATAAACACTTGGGTCTATTGATCAAATATTTGGATTTTGATAGGGAGCAATTCTGTCGAATTGTGCTCAATCACAGTCTATGTGTGCTTTGTCTGCTGCAAGAATCTTCGTCATTTCCCAAGAAAACTTGGATTTGGTTTGAAGGTGATTTTCATCCCAAGGACAGTTACATAACTTTTAATTCTTGATTATATAAATGAGAGACATTTTTAATGATTTGATCTTAGCAAGTTTGGACTTTGTCATCTCTTTTTTTAAATCAAGTGTCACACACACATATATATAAGCATGTCTGAAGGATGCTGGTTCCTGGTGATGTAATCAAATATAAGCGAATGTGAAACACAAAATATTTATGCTCATCAATTTGTCATGAAATGGAAACTAAGCATTCATATTAACTATTATCACCACCAACATCAATAATTTCTCATCAACATTGTCATCATCATCATAATCACCATCATGATCTCATCATCATCACCATCATCATCTTCATCATCATCAACATCATCATCATCACCATCATCATCTTCATCAACATCATCATCATCATAATCACCATCATGATCTCATCATCATCACCATCATCTTCCATCATCATCATCATCAACATCATCATCATCATCATCAACATCATCATCTTCATCATCATCATCATCATCACAATCATCATATCCATCATCATCATCAACATCATCATCATTATAGCATCTACATCATTATCATCATCACCATTACTATTACCACTATCATCATCAATATCGTCAGCATGCACTTGAACAGTCAGAAAATTAAAACACAAATGCTGGCAATGCATGCCTTATTATGATCAAGCTGGCCTAATGTACAAAACTTTATAGAAATTTATTTCTATAAAGTTTGGTACATTAGGCTGTTTATTTATAAATGAAAACAGCCTTTGATTGTTCAGTTTGATTCAGTTTCAGATTGATCAGTTGCAAATACAGTGTAGTTTTATTACTTCCTTTTTTACATGTACATTTTTTTAAATTGTATCTAAAACAAAATAAAAATATTTCCAAGCAATCAGCCATGATCGGAACATGACCTTCTTCTTCTTCTATGTTGGTTTCCTCCAGTTGCTGGAGAACTGCATGCAGAAATTTTGCAGAGATGGAGTCAAACTAATAATAAAAATATATTAAAAGAGGAAAGAAACTAGAAAGTCAAGATTTTTTTAGTTGACAATTTATCATACCATAAGGTATATTTTTTACACTTTCCCATGCTGACATTCATTTTTATTGATTTCGTGCCCGTTTTCATAGCGTAATTGAGAATGCCATGTCCATGAACCTCATTCTTAATTTTAAAATCATTAGCGCTGCCAAACACAATTTGGATTATGATGCAAATTGTTTGAATATCTTTTGAGGACCATGGGTAATATGCCTTCATTAATTCTGTGATTCAAGTGCACTGTGCACAAACAACAATTTGCTAATTTCGTGCATAATTATCAAATAATCATACAATGTAAACAAAGGCCAAGCCCCCTACACACCCCCATTCCCGCCCACTCAATGCCTCATGTACACATACCGTACTCCACACACTTTCAGTGAAAGTTCGCGGCAATCTTACCATGGGAAAAACAAAACCATTGTTATAATCCGTGTGTTCACCGATCAGATTCACTCGGCCTGGCGCNTTTTTCTTCATTTACTGACAGTACATTATTGTTTGGGTGTAATTCCCCTTTAATCAAGTGTCACACACACGAATAAGCAGGTCTTAAGGATGCTACTTCCCGGTGATGTAATCAAACATATGCGAATGTAAAAAATAAAATATTTATACTGATCAATACAGGTCATGAAAAGGAAACTAAGCATAAATTTTAACTATTATTATCGACATAAATAATCTCATATCATCATAATTATCATCATCATCATCATCATCATCATCATCATCATCATCATAATCACCTTCATTCTCATCATCACCATCATTCTCATCATCATCATCATCATCATCATCATCATCATCATCATCATCAAACATTATCATCATCATCATCATCATCATCATCATCATCATCATCATCATCAAACATAATTATCATCATAACCATCCACGTCATCATAACCAAATCGTCATCCTCCTTATTATCATCATCAGCATTCACTTGGACAGTGTAAGAAAATACAAATGCTGATGAGCATAGATCAAGCTGGTCTCGGAAAAAAGTACCATACTTTCTAGAAACCAATGAAAACAACCACTGATTGTTCAGTTTGATTCAGTTTCGGATTGATCAGTTGCAAATAGTTTTACTTTTTTTTTTTACTTGTATATCTTTTTTACTTGTATATTTAAAACAAAATAAAAATATTTACAAGCTATCAGCCGTGATCAGAACATGACCAAATACCCTGTAAATGTACATTAATTAAAGGAGGAAAGAAAGTAAAGAATTTTTTTAGATGACAATACCTTAAGTTATACCTTTTTGCACTTTCCCATGATGACGTGCATTTCTTTTCATTTTGTGCCTGCTTAATTTTCATAGCCTAATTGATACCATGAATCTTGTTTGTAAAATCGATCATTACGACATTAGCGCTGCAAAACGCAATTGGATAATGATGCAAATTGTGTATGTAAATATCATCTTTCGAGGACCAGGGATAATCTGCCTTCATATATTCAATGGGGAATACCTGCAGAATACAACGCATCTCACTGAGAGACGTGTAAAGAACGGGGCATTCCCATACACACAGCTGGATACGAAAGTGCGACGGCCCTCTCGCGGTTGCGTTGTATTCTGCATGTAAGCCTTCAATGGTTCAAGTGCACTGGGCACATACAATAATTTGCTAATTTTGTGCATATCAAATAATCGTATAATGTAAACAAAGGCCAAGCCCCCGACACACCCCCATTCTCGCCCACTTAATCTTCAATGCCTCATGTACACATGAGTACTCATGTAATACCGTACTCCAAAGACTTTCAGTGAAAGTTCGCGGCAATCTTACCATGGGAAAAACAAAGCCATCGTTATAATCCGTGTGTTCACCGATCAGATTCACTCGGCCTGGCGCTACTCCTGCAACACTCGGTTTCTCTCCAAATTTCCCTTCGAACAGCGAACTTGCTTTGGCAAGCAATTCTGAGGTGGTTTCTACAACTGTAATTCCGTCTGCAGCCATTTTAATCACGATTGATTGCTTTATTTTGAGCTTCACACTTGCTAGGTTTGATTCGGTTGTGGACGTGTCAATCTCGTAGGGATGAATGAATCAATGAAAACATATTACGTCACGCACACAAACGTAAGCCCTAGCATTTGCTCCCGATTTCGCGGAAGGAGTACTGTGGAGGTGATGGTGGGGGTAAAGGGGTTGGGGTAAAGGATGAGGGGATGGGGGGGGGGGGGGGCTAAGTAGCAATGTAAAGCAAATTTTATATTTGTTTTGTTCGGGGAAATATGATATCAATATGGTAGATCATCAAAACATTTGAATCATAGAATGGATACCAAAATACTGTCAGAAAGAAGCAGAGCTTTGTGAATCGTAGTACGTGGACCCCTAAAATAAAAAAAAAAGAATTGTTGAAATGCATATACATCTACTATCATAAAATAAAACTTGTAAATTAGGGGAAAAAAATACATCAAAAGATTTACATTTGACACTTATGATATCTAAATCGTAAAAAAAGAATCACTGTACTAGTTTTTGAAAAGTGAATTTTTTATGTACGTTCACCCGCACATAACACATTTGATCTTGCCGATCTTTACACAATGGCAAAAGCAAGATCGATAGATGATAAATATGAATTTTGAATTTTGTTCCTGGAAAACTCCCCAATTGTCTGTAAAAGGGGAGGGGACCTTGTTGTTTTTGTTAATATCCATCCAATTTTTCACCCATTTGCATGTTATAAACATGCACGCACTGACAAGCAAAATAAAAAAAGGCTCATTGACTTAAATTTTGCGGCCCCTTTATAGCATTTGCCAACATTTTTACTTCAAATTTGTTGCCCCCTAGGCCTGACCGAGGGTAAAGCCCCCCCCCCTGATGGTGCACGCTTTATAAAAGGGTGGCAGCTATACATGCATAGATGAATTTAAGAGCAACTAAGGATAGCCCACCAGCTGTGTCATAACGTTGAATGAATTTCATATTTATTTCCCATTTGAGAATCCTAGTTCTTTGCAGGTATGAAAGTGATCAATAATGGTATAACATTTATGAGTATGAATTGATGATGTTCTCCTTCAAAATATTCCACAAAAATCAAACTAGACAAAATCTCTTCATTATCATTTTCTATTTGATTATTTATTAAAAAGCAATGAATGGCAGCATATAGTCAATATAAAAATGACATATCATTTAATATATCATCATTTTACACATAAATGTACCAATTTATCATAAAAATATTTGCAAATGACATATAATTGAAAGCCAAATTTGTATTCTTTACATGAGTAGGCAATAATACTGGACAGAAGGGAGTTTGGTGGCACCATTAAAAAGGCATCTGAGGGGGCCATTTCACTCTTTATTGCAAAGGTAATTTCAGGAACACCATAGGAGAGGATTTGCTTTCAGTATAACATTCATAAATAAGAAAAACTGTATTCAAGCAGTCTAGTCTAAATGGACCAGTTTAAGGAAGGTCCCATTTTGTTATATATACCTAATATAAAATGCAATAACATTTCAAAGGAGGGAGCCTGGAAGTGCCACAATTAAAATATCAAGTTGCTCACTTGCTAAAACAAGAAAGTATTCTACAAGAAAATGTAAATCAGTATTATTTCCTTATTCATTAACCAATTTTGATCATTTCACAGCAATATGCTGTTCAAATAATTCTTTCATCAAAGCATATGGACGGATTTCTTTTTTAATCAATATCTGAACAGAATTGCCAAATAACTCTTTTTGCACAGCTGCAAACGTTTGGCACAATTCTTAATCCTACACTACAGAACAAATAGTCAAATATTTACTCCTGTTTTCATATATCAAGCATGCAGTGACTAAAAGATGGTACTCCATTTGCAGCTTTTGTATCAAAATGTTCAGGAAAATGTGATCTTTCTTATAAACACAATGGCATGAAATATCATAACGAAAAAAAGTTGTCTTTTCTAATGTGATTTTCATATGCTAAGCAATTGGGAACAAAATCTCTGAAGGCAGTTTTCTCACAACGGCTATATTGGATTAACATCTTTGTGTCAACACTGACCCCTTGACGAAAACAATCCGATTTTGATATGATAACAATAATGTATACTACTTCTACTACTTCTTCTACTACGACTACTACTACTACTACTACTACTTCTACTACCACTACTACTACTACTACTACTACCACTACTACTAATAATAATAATAAGAAGAATAATAACAATAATGATAATAATACATATATTCTGTATCATGCATATAAACTATGCAGTGGGATTATTAAGTTTTTGATTTAATTATTTGAGATTCTCACATAAACTCACATATTAATAATTGCACATGATTGGCATAATCTCACATGAATAATGCAAAAGATTAGCATAATTCATAAAGAAGCTAACACTCTGTGCCTAAAACTTACTTAAAAAAGAAAGTCTGCATGAGCTTCACAGATAACTTTCACACTAAAACGCTTCAAAATACAATCACAACAAAATCTATACTTCATTACACATAGATTTGAATAGAAAGAGGAGATACATGGATAGGCATTCGATTATAGAGTATTTGATCTGATTCAATTAGCATTTTTTACTAAGAGCAATACAAAATAAAAGTGAAATATCTTCATCATTGCTGAAGAGCAGGTTGACAATGAAAATGAAAATGAATGCCTATGTGCATATGCCTATAACAAAAGAAATGGGCTTTCCAGCTCAGATGAGTTGTGAAAACTTTATAGTGCTACAAGCAGTTCTACATTTATTGTTGTTGACAAGAATTGAGAGTTGAGTGAGAAATATGTGATTTCTTTTGTGAATACCCTGTTCGGAATACCCTTCGATAATTTTGTACCCATTTTTTTTTAATTGTCACCAATTTCCTGCTTGACCAAATACACTGTAAAGACAAATTACTACTCTCTGGTAATATAAAAGATAAGTTGTTTATAACTATTAATTTTATAACATTACAGACTCTGGAGAGCGTTATAATAATCTATCATAATCTATCATAATATCTATCAGAATAAACTATGTAAGAAATGAATAATTTACGAAACATATATTTTAACTTCAAGCAAATGTCTGCTACCTTTAATGTCTCAATGAAATTTACATCAATTTCTATATGTTAGAGTCTCTTACAACTCCACGCTCATCAATTATTTACAAATACATGTATTAGATATAAAAGAATTGCACAATGATATTTATCAAAACAGATAGCATTACAAATTAGAATTCATCATGTCAGTATATTTGCACTGATAAAAAATTCATTGACAGAAGGCACAAACAAAATAATCGTTTGGTTGCCCTCCAGTGCCATTTTTTAAAAATACCATCAGTCAGTTTATCCAGTTTTTCGCGTTACACACGTTCAACAGTTCCACAGAGTTCATTACGAAAATAAGCTTTAGAAGAGAGTAAAAAGCAAAAAAAAAAGATCATCAGAAAATTACTATTCACATTTTTCTTCACACATTAATCTATGATTTTATTGCAATTTTTCAGTTTGAATCAAAAGTAGAAAAAAAATCAGGTCGGGCCATTTTCAGAGGTATCTTTGGATGAGAGCAGCCAAACAATAATTTTGTTCGGTCTAAGAAACACAATATATTGCAAGTACTAAAGATCTAGTACAAGATTATTACTGCATTGGAATGTGCCAGTAGATTCTACACTTAATACAAGATGAATGAAATAAATTTGGCAAAATAGAAAATCAATGCCCTTTTTAATATTGCTGCAAATGGTCACACACTTAATTCTTCTTTGGCTTAATTAATAAATGAAAAAAAGAAACAAAAATAAAACATTAATTAAATCATTAGGATAGTCCTACTATAATTTCAAACAAATAAGAAAATAAGTCGCATCCTGGAATCATCAGAATATTTTAAATGATTATAGCAGATGTTCAAAATGTTATGAATAATTCTAAACAAATTGAAAACATAAACACATTATCACCTGTTCAAAACTGCACCTCAAAACACTAAACAACATACACAGGCTCAAAAATGAATGACTATTGATTTGTTGATATTGGCTTGCGTTTTATCAATACCATACAATATCCGATCATAACAGGTATACCGTGGAATTATTTTGAGAGACAATTCCATTCACAGGAAATATAATCACATTAAAAACTAGACATTTAATTCGTCATGGGGACGAATTAGGTGGTCTGTATGAATATTAGTGTTTAAAATGATAGATATGATGAAGAAAAAAAATATAGATGAAAAAAAAATATATGTCACAGCTGGGATTCGAACTCGCGACCTTCACATTAAGAAAAATACGATTTTCCCCATTGATTAATACACGCAGGAATTTCTCCATAGGATATTACACGCAGATCAGTACTGGGA
>BQKZ01000870.1:0-17085 GCA_036244855.1 Temnopleurus reevesii
CCCCTTCACACCCTCTCCACTTTTTACCCTCTCGCAAAAATTCCACTAAGGGCCAAAATGATTACACAAATACATTACACAACACAACAGGTACCACTCCAGATGTCAACATTTGTATTTGTATTTATTCTACGAATATTTCATCCAAAATTTTCTACAAATAAATCAAAATCACTGATTTAGTCTGAAATACCTATATCAATACTTCATGTACAGAGTAAAAATTTCGAGATCAAGAGCTAGTGTATGATATAGGTGGGGTTCTTAAGCCCCGGTCACATAGGACCCCGGAAGCAACACGATCCAACACGACTCTTTGTTAATTCACAGTTTACTGCCTCAGAACAAAGAGTCGGGGTGAATCATGTTGCTTCCGGGGCCCTATGTGACCGGGGCTTAAGGGAGAAGCATTTTGATGGATGAATAAGAACGAAACAGAATGGGGAAAGAAAAGATAAAAAGATTGATAAATAAATAATGGATTTTGTCTGAGACTGATTTCTACAGCAAAAGCAGATATGCCAACCATTCCAGGGGTCTATTACATAAAAGAGATACGATAGATTTTGCAATTAATCGTATCTCTATGGTACATGTTTTGCCAAAGACTTACGATAAATATTTATTATAAGTTTAATTGCATCTTTTATGTTACAGGCCTCTAAACATACACCAGGACCCTATTGCATAAAAAGTTGCGTTTAAACGCAAGTCAGAAAATTTAACACTACTCCATTTTTACCCAATCAGGAGCGAGTATTTAGGACTTGCGTTGGTTAGGTATGCGGTTATGTGTTAGATATCATATTTATTAAGCTGTTAAATTATTCATAATTTAATTTTCACCTCATGCATATTCCAGAACAGTTAGCATCTGGGTGATTCCATACATGCGGGGGCCAGTTTTATGACAAATATCATTTTGTTGTCCCAGTTATTTTGGCAACCAACATGCTTTTTTAGTCCTTTGGGCTTGGTGAAGATGTAAATTCTGTGAGCATCTAATCAGGGATAAAATAACGGATTTACAATCAGATTAAAATCTCATTTCACTATTTGTACTTTCACCAAGCCCTCTGAGCCATGAAAATTAGATAAGTATAAGGCTATGCTTAAGAAGTATTTATTTAACAAATAATTTGCATGTACAAGAGCCCAGTGCAGAATATAAAATGTACGTTGTTTTCTTGCTTTTTAAAGCAGATCTTTATTCTCCACTCTCCATTCTGTTATTTCTTTTTCTTCTGTGTAAGCGCATAGGGACATGCTATGGCTATGTGTTATGCGCTATAAAAGAACTGAATATTATTNGCATAGGGACATGCTATGGCTATGTGTTATGCGCTATAAAAGAACTGAATATTATTATTATTATTATTATAAAATGATGTGGGTTACCGATGTAACTGGGACACCAAAAATGTCACATGATTGGACCCATCATTTATGGAATCGCCCATCTATGCATAGTGCACAAAGTGTATGGGTCCATGGAATCTCATTGTATGTGCATGTCCTGAAAAATGCAAAGAATGTTTAATTTTCGGACTTCATTGTAATAAATCAATAGTAAAGATTGATCCATTTAACAAGCACAGAAATATACAGATACTCTACTACACTTAAAGTGAATGGATAGCAATGAAAAATCATCTCAAAACAACTTAAAATGCAATTAATCTTATCGATACCCATGTAACTAAAAGTATCTGAAAATATGAAAGCATAAATATATCGCTTACTATCACAAAAAGGGGAAAATGAATCGCCGCTCACAAACCATGTGGTTTTGGGCCAACGGAAATACCGCGCTTTTACCCCTGGAGGTCCGGCAGAGGTTTGTCAGCGCATGGTGCCTTGCTGAAAAAAAGATAAGCGTCCGGCCGGACGCTAACAGATTTCCCTTATTCAATCGCTTAAATATTCAAAAGTACTTGACGAATAAGCCCATAAAATATATAGCATGCCTATTTTAGGTAAAGGTTTAGAATTATGACTATCGCACTATCTGACTCGGCGAAACTTTATTTCGGTATTTGACAAAGCTATCCATTGACTTTAAACCCATTGTCATGTACACACTATGATTCTGCTATACAGGAACAATCAAGATATCATGACCATGAACGCATAATTTCTGCACAGTGCATCTAAGCAGGAGCCCGTAACATAAAGGTTTGCGATTAATCGCTATTTGAGTTTGCGATCGATTGCAAACTTTAGTACATGATTTGCCATAGACTTGCGATTGATATCAATCACTATCAACTTAGCAATTAATCGTAAACCTTTATGTCATGGGGCCCTGGTCATAGTTTCTAAGTTTACATAAGTCATCAATCATTCAGGTATCATTTACGATATGGCAGTTGAGAACTTTTTAAACGAAAACAATGTTATTAATACATAGCTGCCAACATGAGCCCGTAGAAAGTAGTAATAATTCTGGAACAAATTATTCATCTTCACATATTTTACATTGAAGTGCATGGTGCTTATGTTGGAAAAATTGGTAATCTTTACTAAAATTAGTAATAGTTGGCAGCTATGTTAATATTAGGAACCATATTTCAACCCTGGCGACATTTGCAGAGTCAGCAAATTGTGCTCAGGTATTGCAGGAAATTCTTTCCTACCAGGTACCAAGTTTCACCTGGGTTGAGTGCAGCAGAGTGTGGATGAATTTCTAGCTAAAGCAAATTGATGCCATTGGTGACATTTGAACCACTACAAAATGGTAATTCCATTATAATATATAAAGAAATACAAGCTAATATCGAATGAACTGTTTAAGGACTAACAAAATAAATTGTCCGAAATGATGAAGATAGGATAACAAAGTACAATCTAGTTATGATCGTGTAATCGCCTTTACAAACATTATTGTTAAAATATCTGACACCATGATCATGATCAATAGATACAAAAACATATTTACAAATCAAAATTTTGAATAAAGAAAACAATTACAAATCGTTTATTTTTCTTACATAATATCTTAATCATGTTTGAACATTTTTTCCTAGAAAAATTCTTCAATTTTAGAATCACAAATCCAAGATCATTAAAATTACAATTTCCTGGTGGTGCAGTATAAAGTTTATTGCGAACATAGACACTGAAAATGATACTTATCTGAAAATGTGAGGAATGAATTGTTAACATAGCTGTATGCTACATAACATGACCTATCACATAAAATATCAAATACATGTAAAGTCAAACCTGTCTATAAAGACCACCCCAGAGAGACAGAAAATGGGGTTTTCATAAGCATGCAGTCTATATAGACAGGTTAATTTACATGTATTGCTTTCCAGGGATTTAAGGAAGGCGGTCTTCAAAGAAACGTGGTCTTTCTATACAGGTAGTCGCTAAAGCCCCTGTCACATAGGGCATTGGAAGCAACACGATTCACCCTGACTCGTTGTTCTGGGGCAGTTAACTGTGAATTAACAATGAGTCGGGGTGAATCGGGTTGCTTCCGGGGTCCTATGTGACCGGGGCTTAAAGCAGGTTTAAATGTAGTAACATGAAGTTACCTTTCTTCAGACAATCTTTTTTTTTCTTTCGAATTTTGTGTAGCCTGTTCATTCCAAAGAACTAACTTGCATAACATTTATAAGCTTTAGCAAAGGGCTTATATTGCATGTTCATACATAATTTGTATTTGGCATTTGCCTATGGAACATGCCCAAACCATTTCCAAACCATACAGAGTACTGTACAAGCCAATATTTTAGCGTACAGATATTTTGGTGATTTCTGACCAGTTTGACACATTGGAGGGTGGTTATTTCCACATTTTTGACAGTGGTTGTACACAAATTAATGTGCATCATATGGAGTGGAAATTTTCATGACACCAAAACTGCGAAATTACCGAAAATAAAAAGACCGCAAAAACTTCAGCGTATACGGTAAGGCACCTTCTCCTTCCTCAACAGATCGATACTGATCGAATCTTATGTACTCTGTGTCAAGGCGACCCCAACACATGCTTTGCTTTTAGGATCTTCGCCTCCTTAATTTTTTTACTATGTTGTCTTATATTTTTCTATGTTTATAATGTATTTTGAAAAACGAAATAAATGTTCTATTCAATTCAATTTCAAAATATCGCCTATTGTCAGTGAAGAGAATTGTAATGCCTCAATAGGAAACTGCTTAGAAAGACATGCCTTTACGGTTGGTCGAGTTAGAGAGCACAATGGTACCTCTTTCTACTACAGAAGTGATTTTGCTAAGTGTCAACGCAAAATCATTAGGTGTATTAGAACAGGTACATATACAGTCAAACCTGTCTATAAAGACCATCCAAGGGAGACAGAAAAAGTGGTCCTTAACAGCAGGTGGTCTTTATAGACATGTTCACTTGCATGTAAATTGTTGTTTAGGGAGTCAAGAAAGATGGTCTCTATATGCAGGTGGTCGCTAGAGCAGGTTTTACTGTACATGTATCTCGGTATGCGTAGCATTTGCAAGAACTGTAAAGACACATATTGCTGTGTGCACTGAAACTCTCTAAAATGGTTAACCCTTCATTACATATCACATATACTTCATTATTACATAATATAATAAATAATCAATGGCATTTACATAAATGGCAACAAACAAGCAGATAAAAGATTTTACTTTAAATACACAAAATTCCTGATTCTCTCTGTAAGGGCTTAGGGGGTGTTGCTTAAAATCAACTGCAAATCAACAGCAACTTTGTACATTTGTAACATGCATTTTCATTCGCGCACGGTATGCGCATTTAACAAGACGCGCATGAAACAATGATTTTGATTGGCACGTTCCGATCTCACTGCAACTTGCGATCAATTGCAACTTTTGAACAACACCCCCTTATTTAGGAGGTGCGGGTCAATCGGTTTGGTTTAGTAATTCCCCTCCTTTGAGACAAGAAAAAATAATTATCAGGGGTCAATTGCACAAAATTGTCTTAGCTATTCTCTTCTTGTTGAGACGTCTTTACTTCTATGTGATACAAAAAGTAAAGACGTCTTAACAAGTAGAGAACATCTAAAGCCCCGGTCACATAGGACTCCGGAAGCAACACGATTCACCCCGACTCTTTGTTAGTTTACAGCTAACTGCCTCAGAACAACGAGTCGCGGTGAACTGTATTGCTTCCGGGGCCCTATGTGACCAGGGCTTAAGACCATGTCGTGCAATTGGCCCACAGGTTTTAAATATTTTGAGGAACAAATTCCCTGATTGGGCTCTGAATTTTCAAAACTCCATATTCATGTCAACGTAAGAAATTCATGTTGTACCAAATTTAAGCATCCACAACAAGCGAGATTTCTCACATATTCAAATTTCATGCATACCTCTAAATTTAAAAATAAAAGTTGTTCTTGACAACCCTAATGCTTGCCCAATATTCTGATGTTTTTCTTCATAAATACATGAATTTTGGAAGGTTGGCATCTCTGAAATGCTTATTGCAAACAAATGGAAGATCATTGTATTACATGCTTCAGCATTATCTTATTACTAAACAGAATTCTGGAGTGCCTTGTGAGAAACTGTCATAGCACCAAGTTGTGAATGCCCTACTTGAAGGGTATGAAATGCCAAAAAATGTTATTTGTATATAGCTACTGCCTCAGTCACACAGAAGACCTGACTCAACACGATTGAACATGACTCTTTGTTCGGAGGCAGCTAACTGTGAACTGAACAAATAGTCTTGTTCAATCGTGTTGCTTGCGAGCTCCTATATGACTGAGGCCTTAGGTGCACAAAATGAACCTCTAATAATTTTGTATGACATGATATGGATTAACAGTTAAGGAATAGAAGCAAATAACTGCTTCTTCAGGATCGGTGCAAGGTACTCAAGTCCCATTTAAGCTCCACGTCAACCTTTTTTTAATGCATTTGCGTTCTTTGTGTGCACAACCCCATTGCTCAACCATGTAAGCTAGTCTTCAGAAAAGTTGTCTTTAGATTTATCATGGAAAATGTTCAATTTTGAAAATTAAATATTCTTAAGAAATGAAAGATTCAAATATTATAGATTGTCCAATTTTAGTGAAATATAGTTTGTTCATCTAGTTTTCTCCATTTATTTTCAGCAAATGAATGCATGGGGGCAGTTCCCCTTTAGCTACAGAATTTCACAAATCAAGTACAATAATCCAGGGTGTTGACCAAAAATGATTCTTCCGATTGTGAGGAATATGACAAATATGATAAATGTGACATAGTGTCAGACAGCAGATCGCCAGTTGGATGAATGGACATTACCCAAGATTATGTATGAAAGGGGAACCAACAACTGGAATTACCCTGCTCTCATTGAATGAGGAGAAATCAGATGAACCAACTGTGAAAAGTTATGAATTTACAAAGTCACAGAGATTTGACGATCACTGCTGCTCATGGGGATCAGTGCAATCAGCAACAATGACTGAATCTGTGCCGTCATGTCGGACAGCTCCTCATTCACTTTGTACACAGATTTTTTTTAATGGATTAATGTAAAATTTAGAGTAAGGTTACAACATCTTTCTTCTAAAAATATATGCAGAATCAATACAGAAATGCTATACTCCAACCGAAAATTGGCATTTTGTTGATTTTTCCGAAAAAAGGAGAAAATGTGAAATTTTGTATACAGAGTGAACGAGGAGTTCACCGACATGACGTCACAGATTCCTTCGAATTTGCCGATCGCACGGATCCCCATCAGCGATAGGGATCGTCTAGTTTGCGAGCACAAACCCGAGACTTTCGGTATGTGAGTGCAGAGCATGATACAGGGCATGCGCTGTGTGACTACATCACACACATACAGCATTGCTCTATCCTCAGTCTAGGGGGGAGAGCACGAGACACACAATGAGACACACAGTGTATACCTTGTATCACTCTCTGTGTTTGTGCACAACGAAACCAAAGGGTCTGTTCTTGCAGACTAGGGATCGTCATAGCTCTCTGACTTTGCAAATTCATAACTTTGAACAGGTTATCCAATTTTGCTCAAATTTTCACTGTTTTTTTTTCATTTGATTTTTCTTCATTCAATGAGAGCACAATAATTCCAGGGGTTGGTTTCTCTTAACAATTGTTGCAGAAGACTCGTTTGATTTCTAGTTGCCAATTTGAACTGCTTTAAATTCTATTCATGCAGTAAAGCGGATACAAATCAAATATCCCATAAACGTCTTTGAATTACATTTGGTATTCTCAGTGCACGATTGTGATATTTGTTTACTATAGCATGAGCATATCAGACAGCTTTGTTTTAATAACAAAAACTAATGTGCTGTTAAAAACTTATCATGTAATTGATACAGTGGAAACTCGGTATAAAGAGATCTGACATAATGAAATATCTGATATAAAGAGGTAAAAAATCTGGTCTGAGCTCTTAATAAGTTATTGGTTTTTTAACTCTGCTATAAAGAGATTACTGGAATAACAAGGTATATTTGATGGTCCCAAGCACCTCGTTATACTGAGTTTCCTCTGTATAATAAAAATGAACAGTTCAGTGATTCTTTTCATACACTGATGATATACAAGGCCTCTAAGCTTTGGTAAGATGGAGCTTTTTCAGTGCACATGAATACAAGCCTGTTATCCCCAATACACAAATATCTTACAATCCAATCTGATATGCTGAAAAAGGGTAATTATATCTCTCAGAAGCAATTGAACAACTCTTTTATCAAGTGAACTTTCGGAACTTTCGGAACGCTCAGAACGATAGCAAGATGAAGAAAATGGCATAATGTACGCTTTATCATTAGAATGAACACTAAACCGGCTACAAATTAAAAGGAAGTCGGAGCAGTCAAAGGAATTATAAGATTTGAAAATGATTTGTCACTTCATTGAAATCTTTACTTAAAGGGGAACTTCACCCAGATATTGATGTGCACTCAGTGAATGAAGAAAAATACAATGGTCAATCTATGAAAATTTCTAGCAAAATCCATCAATCCATTCAAAAATTATGAATTTTCAAAATTTTGATTTAAACCTCTCATTGGCTCCTCAAATTGGCAACATACAGGCACAAAATGGCTGCCGACATGAAGAACTCTCCATTCACTTTGTACACCAAATTTCATATTTTCTTCTTTTTCTAGAAAAGTAGACAATAAATCAAGAAAATTCATTCCGAAATGCATGCAGAATCAAAATGTCTGAATCATACTTGAAGAGAAAAGTACAATTTTGTCTACTTTTGTAGAAAAAGAAGAAAATGTGAAATCCTGTGTACAAAGTCAATTGCCAATATGAGGAACCCATGACGGGTGTAATCAAAACTTTGAAAATTCATAACTCTTGAATGGATTGTCGGATTTTGCTTAAATTTTAAGATTGACGATTGTATTTTTCTTCATCCACTGAGTGCAAATCAATGTCTGGGTGAAGTTCCCCTTTAAATATTAAAAAGGACGTGTTCAAAACAAGAATCAGGAAGACGATTTATCTCTGAAATTGGATCGTAAGCTGTGATGTGGGCTTTATTATATCCAATGTAAATGGAACTAAGAATTTGATGAAAATTTTTGGCAAGATTTTTTATCTTTATCACTCTGGAGATGCCTGTTAAAATTCTTAAAAAGAGATGCTTTGTAAAGGTGTGGTCACAGCGGTCGAGCAGAGCTGTAGCGGTCCTTTAACGGTACAAATTTAGTCTGTAGCGACAGACCCTATGCTTTCGTTGTGTGCATGCGCAGAGTGTGATACGGTGTCCGCCCATGCACACATCGGAGTCTAGGGTCTGTCCTTGCAGGCTAAATTCCTACCGCTTAAGGACCACTACAGCTCCGCTCGGCCGGTGTGACCACACCTTAATACAAGATCTTAATATTGTTAATGTACACTAATCAACACCATTAATTTCATCAAGATGGACATATTTAAATACAAAATCTAAAACTTAGGGGGCGTTGTTCAAAACCAACTGCAAATCAACTGCAAATCAACTGCAATTTTGCACATTGTAACGCGAATCTTGATTCGCGTACGGTATGCACATTTCAAAAGACGCGCATGAAACAATTATGATTTTTGATTGGTGCGTTCCGATCAACTGGAACTTGCAATCAATTGCAACTTTTGAGCAACACCCCCTTAGTCTTTCAAGCCCCTCCCGACAAACATGACAGAGTTGATGTCCCCATCAAAACTCCTTTATGTACATGTAATGCAGAAAGCATCACAAAATATAAGACATTTGAATGAAATATGCACATATTTACAATTAAACACCCTAGTACTGTATACATGTAGCTATACACACTAAAAATTCAACATTGCAATAGATAAATGTTGGTGATAAAACCAATGAACAACTGTGGAAATTAATTTCTGCAATGATATGTATTGATCGAAATAATGTGAACAGATTCCCACAATGTCTCACCAAGGCCTATGTAAACTGCATGCATTTTCGTGGGACACCGTGGGACGCTGTTCATAGTATTTTGATCAACACTGTATAGTTGTAAGTCATTTTTTTAATGATGCTAACAATATTGCAGCCTACACTCAATAGAGGTAAACGAACACTAATCGCAATGAGCAGTTGGTACAAAGAAACTGGACAAAGCAAACAATTTCATTCTAACCTTCACAATACAGTGGAAACTCGATATACAGAGATCTGATATAGCGAAATATCTGCTATAAAGAGGTAAAGAATTTGGTCCCAACTCTTTTTAACTTGTTGTTTTTAACCCTGCTATTAAGAGATTACTGCTATAACAAGGTATTTTTAATGGTCCCAAGTACCTTGTTATACTGAGTTCCCATTGTAGCTTCATGAACACAAAAGAAAGTACCTTCCCTAGAGCTTAAATCACTGAACAGGTGCAACATAAGTTTGACCTTTCTCTGCAGAATATGAGCGAGGGAAATTTCTTTCTTGTGCATCTACATAATAATAAGAATCATAGGTCCATATATGCATACATTCTACTGCGCTTGATACTAGGTACCGTATTAATACCCTGGCAATAACTGCCAAGCAAGCCAATTAGGCGCTCAAGCATACCAAGGAATAAATTCCTGCCAGGTACCAATTTTTCACCTGGGTTGAGTGCAGCACAATGTGGATAAATTTCTTGCTGGAGGAAATTAACACCACGGGTGAGATTCAAACCTATGACCCTCGGGTTGAAAGGCGAGAGTCAGAACCACAACACCATGACACCTCTACATAGCTAAATTGTGAATGCTTGAATGGATATTGTCTTTGTCCCAGTCCTTTGTCCGTTCTGCTAAAAGTGTTTATTTGCCAATAATTTTGAAAACAAGAGACTGAAAGACAAGACTACATTAGTATACTGTACAGTTTGGTTCCACAAAGTCATAAAAAACATGAATTTATAAACAAGGGTTATAAAACATATTGTCAAAGCATAAAATTTATGACATGCGGACAACTCCTCATTCACTATGTGTATAAAGAATTTTGAAAATGGATTAATGGCAAATTTAGAATACAGTGAAATGGTTCAACAAGAATGAGGAGTTGTCCAACATGATATTACAGATTCTGTCAATGTTGCCAAGCGAACAGATCGCCATCAGCAGCAGGGATTTATTTTGCATGTGACGCAGTGTACTGCAGAAGAGAACCAATGTCCAGTTTTACTTTTGTTTTGAAATAATTAAGATTTCTTGAATTTATTCAATCAATGAATGTCCTCTATACGTTTTATAGACAAACTGTATTACATCAATATTTTTTCTGCAGCTCACAAAAGTAATCCAAAGTGTCATCTCTCCAAAAAATGATTCACACCTGTATCATTTCTGTACAGGTGCATTGTTTTGTTTTTAATTTATTATTATTGTTATTACTATTATAATCATTATTATTGCAATTTACACATATTGCAGTGGAAATATTGAAAATACACCTCTGTCTAAATGAAAATTATATGTAACCACTAGTCCGACATTTAGAAATGTCTAGTCCGGTTATACTTGAAGGTGTAAACAGGCAGAAACTTTTTTTAAAGTAAAAAGAAATTCATCTGCATAATATGAAAAGAGGAGAAGTCACAACTCTCATAAATAAATAATGGAAAATCCTCATGGGCAGACATGTGTAAATCTATTGAAAGGAAAAAGAGGTTTGGTACCACTTCTCACGGAAAACATCCATTATCTCCTACAGCCTGGTGGCACATGAGATGTGTTAGAGAGTGGTAGCTCTGATATTCATTCATGTAAGACTGTCATCATTTCTCATGCAAAACATCCATTATCTCCTATAGCCTGGTGGCAAATGAGATGTGTTAGAGAGAGGTGGCTATGATGTTCCTTCATGTAAGACTGTCACCATTTCTCAGGCAAAACATCCATTATCTTCTAAAGCCTGGTGGCAAATGAGATGAGTTAGAGAGTGGTACCTCTGATGTTCCTTCAGGTAAGATTGTCACCATTTCTCACACAAAACATCCATTATCTTCTAAAGCTTAGTGGCACATGAGATGTGTTAGAGAGTGGTAGCTCTGATGTTCCTTCATCTAAGATTGTCACCATTTCTCATGCAAAACACCCATTATCTCCTATAGCCTGGTGGCACATGAGATGGGTTCAAAGAGTGGTAGCTCTGGGGATGAGGCGCTTGACCAGGTAAATAGGAGCTACTACTTCCAACCTGTCAAAAAAAAAAAAATCAAATACTGAATATCATTTCGAGTTTAAGGCATTGTATACAGTGTACAATTTTCCTATGCAATTCAAAAGAAGAGTCTACCCAAAAGTAATACATTTTTAACAAAAGCAGGAAAAATTGGTGAGTAAAACAAAAAAGTTTGAAGAAAATCGGACAAGTAATAAACAAGTTAGGAATTTTTAAAGATTTGAAAAAATGGGTAAATCAGTGGAAATTTCCAGAGATGTTGCCAATTTGATGACATCATGGGTGCACAACTAACCAGAAATTTCATTATACATGTAAATATGGTGGAAAACTCATCATTTTTACAGAAAGTTGCAAAGTTTGTATGAATGTAAACATGCAAATAGTGGATCTACATATCTATCAGGAAGATATCCTATGGTTAGAGTTGTGAGAAAATTATATTTTTTGAGAAAATATTATTATTATTTTAGGACAGTGATATGAATGTAAGGATTCTGGATTTTGATTACAACGATGAGGGAAAGTTTATACGTACCGGGTATGGAACACCTGGTGCCATGGGTTGCTGCGGTACACCGGCTGGGTTGTACTGGTTGGGATACATGGGTGCGTATCGAGGGTCAATCCCGGGAGGCGCGGCGCCGTACCCCGCCTGGTCCAGGTAGGGATGTCTCTGCAGCATGTCCGACGGCCCCACCCGCCCAGTAGGGTCCGGACCCTGGCGCCCCTGGAGGAGGGTCCTGAGGTGGGACGGCGAGCTGAGGCCGGGGTACGACGACGGAAGCGTCTGGCTTGCTGGGATGCTGTGGTGCAGCTGGCTGGCGTAGAGGGCGCTAGTCGGCGGATGATTGAAAGCGGACGAGCGGTGAGAGAGTGGCCCGTGGATGCTGACGGTGGGTGTCAACCGTCCCGAAGCGGAGAAGAGGTCTGGTTTGGTGCCAACGTGAGGGGCGGGGAACGGCGATGTGTGGCCTGTCCGCATCGGATCAAAGAGAGCATCCTACAGATGGACAAAATGAGGATGATACAGTCAAACATGTCTATAAAGACCATCCAAGGGAGACAGAAAAAGTGGTCTTTATGTGCAGATGGTCTCTTTAGACAGGTTCATTTACATGTAAATTGCATTCTAGGGAGTCTAGAAAGGTGGTCTTTCTATACAGGTGGTCGCTAGAGCAGGTCTGACTGTAATAATAATATATATGCAAATAGTAATAATTCTGGAACAAACTAATAGCAATCTTCACATATTTTACATTGAAGATGGTGCTTAATTTGCAATAATTGGTAATCTTTATCGGGTATGACACAAAATTTGACAAATCTGAGGCTAAAATTTAACATTGCTTTCTGAAGACAGACATTCATTCATTTCTCTGTTTCCATTTTTGTAAATCGTGTATGTCTCCTAGTTTAAAATCATTCATAGCTCATTCAAGCGCCTTGAGCATTTAATCAAAATGGATAATGGCGCTCTATAAATTTCATTACATGTATTCTTCTTATTATTATTATTAAAATTAGTAATGATTACAGTGGAAACTTGGTATAAAGAGATCTGATATAACAAAATATCTGATATAAAGAGGTAAAAAATCTGGTCCCACCTCTTTATAACTTATTCTTTTTCAAATCTGCTATAAAGAGATTACTGCTATAACAAGGTAATTTTGATGGTCCCAAGCACTTCGTTATACTGAGTTTTCACTGTACTAGGAATTCGTAATAGCTATGGCCTTACCTTGCGACCAGGAACCATCTGTGAGGGGTAGCCAGGATAGGGGTTTGGATCCAATCCTGCGGGTGGGGCTCCCAGGGGCATCCCAGGGGTAGGAACCCTCTGGGTGGACATATACCCAGGGTATGTCGATGGCAACGGACTCGGCATTGGGCTTTGTGATGGTACCCTAAATGAGCTTCCGGGTCTTGAGCTGCCAGCGGCGTCGGTCACGGGATTCGATTGCGTGGTTGGTGTGGTGGTTGGGATTTCTTGGGGCGGTCGAGGATTGCTGGAGTTCGGGGATGCCATGCTGCGTAAGAGTTCTGTGGCTGTAGTACTGCTGCCGTGGTGAGCATTAGGGCTGCCTTGGGACGCCAGTCTTTGCATGGTCTCCGACATGGGGGCACCGTGCTGCGCCGGGGGCTGCGATGTTACAGGAGGTGCAACACTTGACTGGCTGGTGCTTTGAGTGGTGGAGGGGTACTGAGGTAGAGTTGAGGCCTTGTTAGAGGTCTGACCATGGCTGGGTGCAACGGAAGGAGTGTCCACACCTACAGGGCGCCACAACTTGGTTGCAGGGGATGAAGATTCAGCGTCTCGCGAGGAAGGTATGCCCCATTGGGGAGGCGCCCCAGGGGTATCCAGTGGGCCACCCGTGCTATGACTTGCAGGATAGGAATGAAGATGACTTTGTGGATGACTTTGTGAATGACTTGGCGGATGACTTTGTGGATGACTTTGTGGATGACTTTGTGGATGACTTTGTGGATGACTTTGTGAATGACTTTGTGGATGACTTTGCAAATGACTTTGCGGATGACTTTGTGAATGACTTTGCTGATGACTTTGTGAATGACTTTGTGGATGACTCTGTGGATGACTTTGTGAATGACCTTCAGAGGAGTTCCTATGCTGATGAGTAGACCTCTGTTGCACATCCCCCGACTGATGAGGCATTGGAATGGTTTCATGAGTTCTGTGCTCCGTGCCAACACTCATCGGCGACGGTTGCACCATTGTCCTTTGAGAGCCTGTGGAATCCTGTACCAGTGGAGGAACAGCTTGCATTGCGCTTGAAGGCTTATTGCAGTGTTCCGAGTGTGGTCCATACCAAGGCGACTGCATTGGTGGTGGAGGACGCCTGGAGTTCAGATCAATCATATCCTGGCGGTAGCCATGACTGGGATTATGTTGCGCAGCAGGGTTCCGTTCTACGGTAGGTTGAACAGCCAACGGCTCAGGTCCCTGAACAACTCCATGATGAACAACACCCTTGTGAAGAACTTGGTCCGCAGAATACACAGATTTATCTGCACCTCTTTCTACTTGCGATTGTCCAGAGACCTTCCCCACTGTAACAGCCCCAGGAGATGTCTTAGAGGTTGGCGAGAACTGTATCACGCCAGGGTCCCGTGATGTCTTCGACGTAGGCGAGAACGGTTCCGCAATGGAACCTTGCATCTTGCTGCTATCATCACTGCCGTGGCTGACCTGCGACGGCTTTGGCTGATGACCGGAAGTGGTCATACCACTCTGTCTGAGAGGGGTGGCAACCATGGGAGGGACGTGAGCTCTGGGCTTATCAAGGTTATCAACATAGCGGCTGGAGGACATTGGCATATAGGATGGCCCAGGACGTGACTCGAAAAACGGGGGTCTTTCTGGCAAGACAGGCTGCACTGCATCCGCACCTGTTCCAACAACCCTTGGTCCCACACTAGAAACATTCACCTTTGCAGAACCTTCAGGGTCACCAACAACCGATTCATCTTTTGCAGCTGGAGACAATGTTGAACCTTCCACCCCATCGCTGCTCTTCACCTTCTCGGGAAACGCCCTCTTGGAGCTAGCATCGACTCCACCAAGATCTGCAATGTCGTCATCATCATCATCCTCCTCATCATCACCATCATCATCATCTTCCTTCCATTTCTTCGGGGCCTTCAGAATCGACATCCTATTGCTTTTCAGTTCAGCGTAATCTTCAGAATGGTAGGATGCTGGGCTCGGGCACAGACTCGGGTCGGACAAAGTATCATCCCCGTCATCCCGTCTTTCTTTACTATCCCCTGCCTCTTCCTTATCTTCTATCCGCTCCTCTTCTTCGTGCTCCTCCTCCTCCTCTTCATCCTCCTCATTCTCATCCTCCTCATTCTCATCCTCCTCATCCTCCTCCTCCTCATCCTCCTCCTCTTCATCTACAGGTTTCTCCTTCACTTTCTTCTGTGGAGTTTTCTTTTTTGGTGTAGGCTTCTTCCTTGATGTACCTGCAGCTCTACGATTATCAATGGAGCTCTGAGAATCAGTTTCAGCCTCGTCCTGGGAGTCTGTGAAGACCGGTTTCGGAACAGGTTGTCTGCAGTTGGCGTTCTTCTTGCGGAAGTTCGGGAACTGCTTCTTAAGGGCACGCCGGAAGCAGGCCTCCACTTTGCGAGCCATCAAGGCGTATTCTGAAATGAAAATTCAGATGATTCATTTAATAAGAGCCATATTTTAGGGCACACAATAATGAACAAAATCACTGAATTTCAGACATATTTACATCTTCACGGGCAATAATGAATAGAAATCTTAGCAAATTCATCGTAGCAAAATTAGCAAAATTTAAACCCTGGCCAAATCTTTCAGACAGCAAATTTTATTCATACGGTTACGAATCATATCTGGGAGATGTATCAATCACTATGTAATTTTTTTTCTTTGTTTTAGTTTGTTTGATTGTGCTTTTAGTTTTTGCTTTTATCTGCCACTCACTTTTAATTGTTTGTAAATAGTGAGATTGCATCTTGATCGAAGAAAACAGAGAAAAAAGGATTCATATAATCCATGTGCACAATTAACGATTATTCCAAACATCAAAAGCCAAGACATTCAAATACTTACCACTTTTCCTGCCATTATACTGGATACAGTTCTGAAATATCAGGTCCATATCATTCACAAACTGGAAGACAAACACAAAATATTAAAATTAATCAAATAGAGTTTATACAACACTGAACTAAATCAAAAAAGTCGGTGGTTTGAATCTCATCCATGGCGTTAATTTCCTTCAACAATAAATCTATCCACACTGTGCTGCACTCAACCCAATTAAAAATTGGTACATGGCAGGAATTTATTCCTTGGAAAGCTCGAGTGGCTGAGAGGCTTGCTTGGCAGTTACAGCCTGGGTAATAATATGGTACCTAGTATCAAGTGCAATAGAGTATATTTATGCTTATAGTGATTGCGCTGTCTAAATGGACCTATAATCATTATTTTAATATAGAAGTATATTCTCTCCTTGGAGTCCATGGTTACGATGTCAGTTTGCACTTTACGTAAATTTCGCATACTAAAACAATCATGTTTCGTTGAAAAAACAAACATCCTTTACAAATTGGTACTAACTCTCCTCAACTTCTAGGTCCATGGTTGTAATTTCATTGGGAAATCAACATTACCTAACTTAGAGATCAATTTTTTTTCACAGCTTACATCATTTACAGAGTGGTACATCCGTTCCTCGACTTTGAGGTCCATTGTTGCAATGTCCATTGGTACTTTAATAATGCTGTAATAGTTAGGAGCATAAGATTCCTGGACTGGATCAATGAAAGGCCACGCCTCGTAGTGTGATTTGGTTGTATCAAGCACTAGAAGATAAAAATTTAAATATAACTTCTTTGAGAGGATTTCATTATAACAACTAATTCTCCTCTTCCTCTTCCTCTTCCTCCTCCTC
>BQKZ01000870.1:34396-49222 GCA_036244855.1 Temnopleurus reevesii
TGATGATGGTGATGATGGTGATGATGGTGATGATGATGAAGATGATGATGATGATGATGATGATGATGGTGACGATGAAGATGATGATTGTGATGATGATGATGATGATGATGATGATGGTATTGATGAAGATGTTGATGATGATAATAATGATGCCATCTAGACAAATAGTGAGATACCCATCAGCAGCAGAGATATATATTTTAGAAATGCATCCCTATGAGCAGAAGGGACAAAGGAATGGGACAAAATAAACAACCTCATTCGATAGCTTCACGATCACAAAAGAAAATCCAGGGGTGACTCATGTTCATCATTTTTACACAGAGTAAGGGTAAGAAGGATAGAACTGTCTTTTCTGTCCATGTAGCTATTGTTAGTGCTTGAATGGAGGTTGTTTACTTTGTCCCAGGCTTTTGACCCTTCTGCTCACAGTATATAACTATTCAATGGCTTATCCAGTTTTATTAAAATTTTTAAAGATATCTATCATCCACGCTGTGGAATTCCTTTCCCCTTGACTTTAAGAATGCCACTACTACAACCTCATTCAAGACTAATCTAAAGACTTATCTGTTAACCATCGCTTTCTGAAGATAAACATTCATTAATTTCTTTGTTTCAGTTTTTGTAAATGTTGTATGTATTCTAGTTTAAAATTATTCATAGCTCATTCAAGCACCTTGATCATTTAATCAAAATGGATAATGGCGCTCTATAAATCTCATGTATTATTATAATTAATTGATATCAATTTCTCAATTTAATTTAATTAGATAACAGCTAGCACAATAATTCCTTGGGGTTGATTCAGCATTAACATACTGTATAGTATTAAGTACAAATTTATGAGTCCTTATTTCTACTTTTATCTCATTTTCAGGAATCAATCAAGCTGTGAAAATGTTGGAGGTTCTACCACAGATATGGGGAGTCTTACCACTTTGCACGATAGCGATATTCTACTCGATAATTACAGCAGCAACTGATGCTACACCGTCAGTAGAAACCTATCTGAATCAACGGAACAAATTCTTGGAGAATGAAATCTGGCAGGGCGTAGGAGCTCATCTGGTTCTGAATGAAAAGGAGATGGAGGTAGACAAGGTTTTACTAGCGTTCAAAAAGAGAGAGTTCGAGGAAGGATTCCTCAATACTTTTCCGCCAACGGTGAACTTTTTGGAAGGAAAACCTTTAGTTGAGCAGAGCTCTGTGTTTGATATTATCAAACGGATGCCAAAAGGTAAGATTCACAGTGGTCCTTTTTTGCTTGGTGAAATATACAGTCCAAATCATAATTATTTTTGTTTGTTTTTATCATTTCTTGCCTAGTCTGTTTGTGGGGATTTTTATAAAGGTCCTGATTCGTTAAATGCTGAAGATTTTACATAGTCTAATTTTTCATGTACAGTAAAATGAAGTCAAAGCTAATGTAGGGTCATTACTTTGACATGGTTTAGTTTTATTGTTGGTTTTCCCTTTGTTGACTGTCTAGACTTTAAATTATTTTACATGTATTATTTATTCCTTTTCAGTTGCGAAGCAGTCTGCCATATTCGCTATTTATCTCTTCATTTTCGAGTATCAACTCCATCACCTATTGTAGATTCCAGGGAATAAAATTGAAGGGGATTGAGAGTGATTGCTTGCCTAAAGCTCTTCTTAAATGCTTCTTGGGGGAGTGATTTATCGAGCCCCTTGTATTCCCAATTTTACTACATGAAGACCCAATTTAGCTCCCCTAAACCTCTCCTTGAGAGCCTCTAGGAGAGCTATTTACAGCTCCCCTTCAAATTCTTAATTTCAGTTCCTGAGATTCCTTTCTTATCATTCTGATATCCTTATCCATTCCTTCTCTATTCAGGTGTGTTTACTCATCCCACCGCTGCCACCAGTTTTAGGGCAGTAAAACGAACTAAGGTGTTGGAGAATAAATGACTGAAAAAAACTATGTTGCAGAACTTCTATCTGTCTGACACTATTGTGTTTGTTAAATGGCCTTCTTTGGCAACTACTTTTAGTTCTATCTTAGTACAAGGCCGGCTAGAAGAACAGTTCATAGTACTGAAGCGGCTACCCTGGGCCAATAAGATGCATTAATATTTTTTTTTTGCCTTGCTTTACCTACAGGGGGCATACTTCACTGCCACGAAATCTCCATGGCGGATCCATGGTGGGTGATTCAAACCATCACCTACCTCCCGCAGCTTTATTTCTGCGTCAATGAGGACTACTACTCCTCCATTCGATTCAAGTTCGCCGAGACACCGCCAAACGAGACGCCGGAAGGATGCAAGACGGAATGGATGCTTGTGTCAGAGACCCGAGAGGAGGTGGGGCCGTCTCATTTCGACCAGTTGTAAGTAACGAAGGTGAACTGTAACTTTTTGATAATCTGTTGGAAAATTGAAATTAGGGAAATGCGCACTGCTATCATTTAGGTCCATCCTAATATTTCACACAGTATTGGATTATTATGCTGAATTTGCACACAAGGTTGGTTCGGTATTTGATAGGCATCACCTGTAAAGTTTGTTATTTGACACTTTCCTGCTTACCAAAAGAGGTAGAGTGTAACTTTTTAGTGACATTTTGACACAAGCATAATCCAGAAAGTTGGGCATTTAGCATCACACATGAGTAGACATTGAAAAAATGCACCAATATGGCATTGCGTATCTGAGTTGAAGCAGTTTAAAGTAAGCCAATTATTACAATCTTCAAATTGGCAACACCAAGAAAATTTAAAAAAAAAATCATTGTTTGTAAGTTTACCTTGGATGTTTTTGTTTAATTTTTTCACAAAATCTCTTTTTTAGAGATATCAAGATTTTGTTTTTTTAATATCATTTAATAAAGGGGAAAATATGCACATGTTGCCAATCTAAGCATCAATTAAAGATCAATTCTGGGGCCTGTAACATAAATGATGCAATTGAACTTAAGAAGAATGTTCATTGTAGGTCTATGGCAAAGCGTGTAGCATAGAGCTATGATTAATTTTCAATTTATAGTATATCTTACAGGCCCTCGATGTCCTAAATGCTCAGTGCCATGATTGAGTTTAAGAGGGTGTTGTTCAATATCAACTGCAACTTTGCAAACAGTAAAGCGCATTTATATTTGCGCACCGTATTCGGATAACAAGACGCGCATGAAACAATGATTTTGATTGGCATGTCCCGATCAACTGCAACTTTTGAACAACACCCCCTAAGTGTTGTTCTACTTTCAAGTGGGGAAATAAAATTTTTGGTCGTATTTATTTTCTTTCCAGGTTGTTCCACAACCTCACCCTTATCGCAGCACACCCGGACGAGGCGTACCCAAACACAACGATGTCTTGGCTTCGCTTTGATCAAGCGCTTTTGTCGCTCACGGATCTCTTCTATAGCGTGTCATCGTTCAAACTGATTGTGAGGCAAAGTCTGCTGCAAATGGTTCAGGACAACGTACAGTATGTTGAGATGAGATCGTTGGTTTTCCCGGTAGGTAATAATGATGATGCTGATGATTATGATGATGATGATGATGATGATGATGATGATGATGATGCTGATGATGATGCTGATGATGATGATGATGATGGTGATAATACTACTACTACTGCTACTACTACTACTAATTGTAATAATCATACTATAATTAGAGAAAGGTTTTTCTGTCTGTCTGTCTGTTTGTGTGTTTGTTCCCCTACTCCTCCGAGGTCCTTTGACGGATCTTGACCAAACTTGGTGGGTGTATCTAGAGGAACCCCAGAATTGCCCTTGAGGGGTTGGTTTTGTGAAAGGTCAAGGTCACCAATTTTGTAGTAGGACAGCTAGGAATTATTTTTATTCCAAATTGATAAATAATGTGCTAGTTTGAATACCTGTGTAAATCACTTTCTAATAGAAAAAAATAGGATTTAGTTTTGACATTTATTGTTCTTTCAATTGAGTTTAGAATCTACCATTTTTTATTTTACTATCTATTCGATATTGTGTCTTTTCAAGTATCTTGAAAGGAATAGCACTCCTCTTTTAAATGTTGGAATTTGAATGAATGAATTATTTCTGATTTTCTTCTTGTTCATTTTCAGCTAGAAGAACTGGACGGCACATTGCATGATCAAGAGTACACCATCCAGCAATTCATTGAGGTTGCTGAAGATTTCAAAAAGGAATTTCCTGCTGATTTTGTTGGACTCAAAATAATATTTTCTTCCATAAGGTAAGACCCCCAAAATATTGTTTTGTTGCCCTCAACCTTCCAACCATCTGGAAATGGTCAATCGGAATCTATTCTCTTTTTATCACTTATCACTCAAATTGAGGAATTAAAAAATTGAATGTGAATAATACAACGGCAGAACAAAAGTGAAAGTTGAGATGACAACAAGAACCACACTCTCAACTATTCACTTATGAAAGCCTTGAATTCACATAAAAATACAGCTCATATTGTTACGGAACGGTTGGTATCTCCATGATGTGCAACAATCTCTCCCCGTACACCTGTATGTTTTCAGACATCCATTCAACCGACCTTTGATGATGCAGGGATGCCAACCGTTCTGGCACATGCTTGAGGTCAAAATTAAAACATGAATAACGCAGCAGTAGAACTAAAGTGACAGTTGACCTGACAACAATAACGACACACTCAATCATCCAATTATAATGAATGCCTACAATTCATTCAAAAATACATCTCATGCATACATGTATTCACAAACGGTTGGCATATACAAGAATTCCTCCCTATGTTTTCAAACATCTATTTAGTCAACCCACTTTTGAACATACAGGGATGCCAATCGTTCAGGAATATGCATGAGGTAAAATTTGGAATGTGAATAATACAACAGCCGAACAAAAGTGATAGTTGACCTGACAACAGTAACCATACTTTTAACCATTCAATTGTGATAAAAGCTTTCAATGCATAAAAAATACATCTCATGCCTATTCAGTAATGGTTGGCATCTCTAGTGATGTACAAAAATGTTAACCATTCTGGAATATGCTTGTCAAGAAAATGTGAATAATGCTGGACAAAAGTGACAATTGACATGACAACAATAACAATGCTCTCATCCATTTAATTGTTCAATGACTTAAATTCACATGAATTGCACCTGATGCACATTTCGGAATACTTGGCACCTCTTTTGGTTTACAAAAAAAATCCCTCCCTATGTTTTCATACATCTGGTAGCCAAAAATTTTGATCATAAAGAGATGCCAATCGTACTGGCACATGCTTGAGGTCAAAACTAAAATGTGAATAATGCAACAGCAGAACAAAAGTGATAGTTGACATGACAACAATAACCATACTCTCAACTATTCAATTGTTCTAGAACCGTTCTGGAATATGCTTGGGGTCTAAATTAAGATGTGAACAAGGATGAATAAAAGTGATAGCTATATAACCATGCTCTCAATCATTGGATTGTATGTAAAGAGATCCTTCAATTCATACCAAAATACACCTCTTGCACATTCCGCAACGCTTGTCATCTCCTGTGATGTACAACAATCTCTTCCTATGTTTTCAGACATCCGGTCAACCCACCCTTGATTATGAAAGACATCCAGACTTCTATTCATCTACGGGAGAAATATCCAGAACATTTTGCTGGCTACGATCTGGTTGCACAAGAAGATGACGGCGGTCCTCTAGTAGACTATCTCAAAGAGCTGCTGTACCCAGCAGAGAATGGCTTTGATCTTCCCTATTTCTTCCATGCTGGCGAAACAAGTGAGTAGTAGAATAAAAGTTATGGACAAGCACAGTATGCAGAATGGACAAAGATATTGGACAAAACAAACAACTTCCATTCAGGCTTTCCCAATTGCTTTTCCTATACTGTAGTACATAAAAGAACTTTCCTACTTCCTTATTCTGCAAAGAAATTGTAGAGAGTTGTCGCACCCATTAACTGAATAAACAGGGAATTCATATTGTTTTTATTTGCTACGGCTCAGTTGTGAAGGCCTGACTAGACTTTATTTATTTTGTCCACTTTTTTTCTGTTCGGTTCACAGTGAGGAAGAAAGAAGGTTTGTTTATTCTATTCTACTTTATCAATGCTGGTGTAGCAAGTAGTAATGATCATTTTTTTCTGCAATTTGGTTATATGGCTAATTCTTTTTTTAATGTGGGGAAGGGGGACCGAGATAAATGTAGGAAGAAGGGAATTTGATATTGATCATTTGCTTCTTAAAGAGTGGGTATGCGCCAGAAAAATCTTGCTTGGATTAAAAGCTAAAAAATTAGACAAACTTATTGAAGAGTTCTCGGTAGTCGCTGCTCATGTTTTTGTGGTCAGAAATCCATACCCTTCTCACTAAGCACTAGGGACAAAGTAAGCCTTCACCATAGCTTCATGAACACAGAAGAAACTGGCTTCCCTCTTTAATCACTGAACCGATGTGACACATGTTCAAAATTTCACCGCAGAATACGAAGGAATGAAATGTCTATTTTCGTGCATCTAGCTATCAGGAATGCTTAAATACAGGTTATTACTTTGTCCGATCCTTTGTATCTTCTGCTCACAATATCTCATATCTTGCAGATTGACAGGTTATACTTTCTGCACACAATAAGAAGGAGTTAATTTATTTCATGCATCTAGCAAGTATGATAGCTTAAATGAAGAATCTACCATAGTTATTCTTCAACAGGAGCAGAAAAAGTTGGTGAGCAGAACAAAAAAAGTTTGAAGAAAATCGACTAAGTAATAAGAAAGTTATTACTTTTTAGAGATTTGAAAAATGAGCAAATCAGTGAAAATTTTCCTTAATCTATGGTGCAAAATTCATAATCTCTACAGAAAGATACAAAGTTTGTCCTAATGTGAACATGTAAATAGGAGTTGGACATACATGTATCTCCCATGATGATATCATATTATTAAAGGTTTGAGAAAACCAAATATTAGGCGAAAAAGTAACATTTTATAACATTGATGTGAATATGATATATAGTCAGTTATGCATCTGTGACGTCATCAGTTGCCAATTTGTCCAAATGTTGAAAGATTCATAACGTTCTTGTAAGTTGTCCAATTTTTACTCAAACCTTTTTGTTCTGCTCACCAAATTATTCTGCTCTCGTTATAAAAATAGTGAGTAGACTCTTCTCTAAAATAGAAGTTGTTTACTTTATCCAATCCTAATTTGTACCTTTGGCTCAAAACTGTTATTTATTTCCTATTTTTTTTTTATTGTTTTAATTCTTGCAAATTCTTTTTTTTTTTAATTTAGTTTTTTATTTATTCAAGAACACAAGAATTAACAATGTACAAAACAAATCAATTAGATATAAAAACAAATAAAACAGCAAAAAAGCNGATCTTCCCTATTTCTTCCATGCTGGCGAAACAAGTGAGTAGAAAAATAATTATAAAAATTAAAAAAAATAAAAAAAATAATGAAAAGCTTTTGTATAGCCCTTATCAATTCATGAGAATTCTCTAAGCGCTCTAGAATTGCAGCATTATTACCCTGGCTTTAGCCCGGCATCCACCATCGCAGCGCACTTGGCGTTTCAAGGAATAAATATTCCTACCAGGTACCGGCCATTTACCTCACCTGGGTTGAGTGCAGCACAATGTGGATGAATTTCTTGCTGAAGGAAATTAATGCCATGGGTTAATAAAGATTAGCGACAAGAACAGAAAAGAAATTTCCTTCCCTGTTTAATCATTGAACAGATGTGACACATGCTCAAAATTTCTTCGCAGAATAAGAGGGAAGGGGAATTTTCGTTTGTCTGCCTCTCGCTATTGTGAACAATTTTATGTTGTTTATTTCTTCTTAATCCTTTGTACCTTCTGCTCACAATACTTCATATCTTGCAGATTGGCAGGTTATACTTTCTGCACAGAGTAAGAAGGAATTAATTTTGTTCATGCATCTAGCAAGTATGATTGCTTAAATGAAGAGTCTACCATAATTATTCTTCAACAGGAGCAGAAAAAGTTGGTGAGCAGAACAAAAAAAGTTTGAAGAAAATCAACTAAGTAATAAGAAAGTTATTACTTTTTAAAGATTTGAAAAATGAGCAAATCAGTGAAAATTTTCCTTAATCTATGGTGCAAAATTCATAATCTCTACAGAAAGATACAAAGTTTGTCCTAATGTTAACATGCAAATAGGAGATGGACATATTGATGATATCCAATTGTTAAAGGTTTGAGAAAACCAGATATTAGGCGAAAAAGTAACATTTTATAACAATAATGTGAATATGATACATGTATGTAGTCAGTTATGCATCTGTGACGTCATCGGTTGCCAATTTGTCCAAATGTTTAAAGATTCAAAACGTTCTTGTAAGTCGTCGAACTTTTCTCAAACCTTTTTGTTCTGCTCACCAAATTATTCTGCTCTCGTTATAAAAATATTGAGTAGACTATTCTCTAAAATAGAAATTGTTTACTTTACACAATCCTAATTTGTACCTTTGGCTCAAAATTGCTATTTCCTTCTTTTTTTTTAAGTGTTTTAATTCTTGCAAATTCTTTTTTTTTAATTTAGTTTTTTATTTATTCAAGAACACAAGAATTAAAAAAGTACAAAACAAATCAATTAGATATAAAAACAAATAAAACAGCAAAAAAGACCGTAATAAGAATGACAAATTAAAAACATGGGTAAAGGCATAAATCTGTCAACATTTGTGATCCCTAAGCGACGCTCCGAGGAGGAAAAAAAAATATACCAAGGATTCAATGTACTGCTAAAACGTCTGACCGATGACGTAGAATCGAGGATTGGAAGGAACCACACTCATACACGTGCCTATAACTCACGCATCAGACCCCATCCTACTCATTCCGGTCCATCACCATCCCTCCCTGCTCCCCCATATACCCCCCCCCATCCCGCCCGCACTCGTACGCTCATTCCAGTCTTCGATTCGACATAGTCGATTGACTTTTTATAATTCATAGGCCCGTATTCTGATGTCAGGTTTAACTTAAACTAGAGTTTAAATCTGTGGTTTAAGTATGGGTAGCCCAATGTGCCAAAACTTTCTTTAATCTGTAAAATTCTTATGTAAACTGCTCTCTTTTCCCATGCTCTAATTTTGTAGAAAGCTATTTAAGTTTTTATTCCAAGACAGTTCTTAATACTATGAGTGCCAAATTACCTGGTAAATTAAACACTGACTGTTATAGATTCAATCCTCTTTTGGCTTACCATACTTAAACCACAGATTTAAACTCTAGTTTAAGTTAAACCTGACATCAGAATACGGGCCTTAGACAGCAAGTGCGTGCACAAGCATCTCCAGAAAGAAAATTTTGTATGTCCATAGCAGAAAATAAAACCTCAGAGGGTTGCCACAGGAGTACATGTCCACTGATATTGACAAATTAATATGATTTGTTAATCTTAAACAAATAGTAAATACCCTAGGATGCTATTTCCTATCTTACAGATTGGCAGGGTACTTTTGTGGATGATAACCTCATTGATGCTGTCCTCCTCAACACATCTCGGATTGGGCATGGCTACGCTATCAACAAGCATCCCGCCGTCATGGAGATTGTGAGGTCAAAGGGCATCGCCATAGAACTTAACCCAATATCTAATCAGGTTTGTAATGATACTGTAAAAGTCAATAATTTAGCATACATAGATTTTAGCGAATTCACAGAATTTCAGACCTTTTCACTCATTAGCAAGTTGTTAATTTCACATTTTTGCGATTATTCTACACAAGTCTATGGCAATTCTAATGAGATTATATTTAGTGAATTTATGGTCGCGAAATTTGTGAAACCCAACATTTTAGCTAAATTTCAGACCTTTGCATGCACACACTGAGTTTTATGTAAACCACTTTTGTACAGATGATAATGAAATCATAAGTTCTTTATATAAACAACTATTTTGTAGGATCATTTATTAGGAATCTTTCCACTTCTTTTGTTCTGTTATGTGCTTGGAAAATTCATCACAAAAAGCAGAAGCAATCTAATTATGATACTGTCCAACTTCATTATAAAGAGCACTGAAATAACAAGATGTCGTTATAACAAGGTAGTTTTTTTGGCCCCATCTCTTGGTATTTTATTGTATTTTGGCCCTGATATAACAAGGTTTTGATATCAGGAGATAATTTCTCTGGTCCCAAAGATCTCGTTATAACGGGGTTTGACTGTATAAAATCTTCTTTATACTCCCATTTCAGGTTCTCCACTTAGTCCATGATCTACGGAATCACATCGGTGCCGGTCTAAACCCGGCCGACTTGCCCATGGTGGTGAGCTCCGATGATCTGGCCGCATAGTGATTATTTTGCATACTATTGCACAGCTTAAATAAAGCAATGTTAATATGATATTTAAAAAAAATAATATGCAATTTCACTTCTTATTCCCATCGCTTTCTAATCTCAGGTTCTCCACTTAGTCCATGATCTGCGGAACCACATCGGTGCCGGTCTAATCCCGGCAGACTTTCCCGTAGTGGTTAGCTCCGATGATCCATCTGCCTGGGGTGCTTTGCCGCTATCACATGACTACTACATGGCGTTTATGGGCATGTCCAGAGAAACGACCGGGCTGACACTCCTCAAACAGCTTTCTCTGAACACATTCAAGTAAGAAATTTATTCAAGTTTATTTCCTGTACAGTCTAACCTCGTTATAACGAGGCTGTTGGGACCAGAGGAATTACCTCTTTATATTGAAACCTTGTTATATAAGGGTCAAAATACAATAAAATACAAGGAAATTGGACCAGCTGGTTATATCAGTGCTCTTTATAACGAGGTTTGACTGTACCAATATTTGATTTGTTATCTGATCTTTTATAAACTGAAGAAAAGCAAGCAATAAAACTTTTAAAAAAAGTAAGAAACTAAAATGTTGGGATTGAACCAATATACATGTACAAATCTAGAATTTGCCGATGGAAACAATTGGAGTAATCAACATCCAGAAATTTCTCACAAAAATTTTTGAATTCTTTCATCATAGTCTGCCTCTGCTTGCCTCCCTTTCTTCATCTCCTTCTTTTTTTTTCAAAATGTTTATTTATATTATGATGCAATTACATTTAGTGTAGCCCACAGCGCCGTATAAGCATGGCGTTTTAGCGGGTCTCTCCGTTTCCACAAAATACACATTTCTTCTGTTTTCTTTTACTTTCATAACTAAGAGTCTACATTTACGTATAATTTTGAAGCCTTATTATATAAAAAAAAATACTGCATAGTAATCTTAAACTATATGTATTGCATTCATGTTCCAATTGTTATACTTGTAAAAATTTGACTTACTGGAAAATTATTGTAAAGAAATTAGTAAAGGGAAAATCAGGACTGTTTCCTGGCTTCGACTTTGGCGGCGAGTTATTGACTTTTGCAAGGTCAAGTTATACAAGGTTGACAGTATAAATAATAATTTGCATTTATAAAGCGCCTTTTCGTAAGATTCAAAGCGCATTTTAGAGAAAGTATAAGAAATACAGAACAGGCCAACAGATGCATACATGTACAGAAATAACAGAATGAGAATACAGTATGCTGAAATTTTATTGGGAAATATTGGAAAAAAATAAAGATTTCCACGCAATCAGCTTTTCAGTGGATAATTGTCAGCCTTTTTTCATTCAGGTACAGTGCCATGACTGAGGCAGAAAAAGAAGCTGCTATTGGACTATGGCAAGCCAAGTGGGACGTCTTTCTTGATGAAATACTGGCAAAGTATGAAATACATTTATTGAGAGATTTCAAAGTCTTAGAGGTTGGTGTTTAATGTTTCGATCTAATCTGATATTTTGATATCTGATTTAGCACCAGCACACCTAAAATCAAGATTTCACATTTAACACCAGCACTCAATAAAGGATTCCATTGTAAATGTATAAGGGGATGTCGCTCAAAACTTGCAATTGATCGCAAGTTGCGGCTGATTAGCAAGCGCCAATCAAGTGGAATTTAGAAAGTAGTAGAAACTGTGTGTTAGTACTGAATAAGCTGAAAATTTTGCAATGGGTTTGTGTTCGCAAATTTTGCGGGCCTAACCTCGCAATATATTCCACTCCATATGATGCATATTGATATGCATACAAACACTGTCAAAAACACTGAAAATAACAACATGCTTATGAAATAAATGTCAAACTAACCATAATGATAATAATAATAATAATAATAACAATAATAATAATGATGATAATGACAATAATAGATCCATTTATAAAGCATAATAATTTTATGCACATAATCTACTGCACTTAGTAATAGATACCATACATGTATTATTACCCTGGCCATAACTTCCGAGCCAGATTTTAAGGAATATATTCCTATCAGGTACCCATTTTCACCTGTGTTGAGTGCAGCAATTTGTGGATGAATTTATTGCTGAAGGAAAGCAACTGGTCCCAAATTGCCAAAATATCTGCACAAGTAAATTCTGTCTTAATCTCATTATTACTCACAGTTTTTTTTGTTCTACCTGACAGGTATGAAAATCCTGATAGTCCGCAGAACCCGAAAGATGAGCTTTGATTGACCAGTATAATGAGAATTTGAAGTGGTGCTGTAGTGCAACACATCTGCCAATGAAAGGTCAGATTTCTCAACCATTTGGATGCAGGCTGACGCTTCACCGCTGTCCTTCTGGCGACGAGTATACGTCGCCGGTATTGGGGACGAGGTTGTACAATCTAACCTCGTTACAACAAGGTCATTGGGAGCAATAAAATTACCTCTTTATATTGAAACTTTGAGATGGGACCAGGAAAATTACCTTGTTATAATGAGAGCTCGTTGTATCGGTGCCCTTTATAACGAGGTTTGACTGTATCATATTTGAAAGTGGATTGGATGCATGTGATATCTGGTTATTTTAGGGATTTTCACTGAATGTGTCTAATAAAGGCAAGTCTTTCCTTTTCAGATGATTTTAGTTTTGTTTTTGAAACCTTACCTCGTTTGCCTGTTGTCATAGACTGAACACCTCATTTGGCTTCAGTAGAAGCCTGTCACATCCAAATGTATAATGGTATTGGTTTTGAATTAAGAAGAATGAATAGGGATTTTCATCGTTCTAAAATCATGTCTTTGTAGAATGCTGTGATTTTTCATACTAATTATGATACAAATTCCTTAATGAATATGATTTTTCATTATTCTAAAATCAAGTCTTTGTAGAATTCTATGAATTCACACTAATTATGATACAAATTCCCGTGGGCATTATTTATCTTCCCCTTTTAGCAGTGTCATCCCTCTATACTACACATAAAAACAATCCCTATTCCATTACATACACTGTAGGTGTATAGTTTTCTTTTTGTTGAATTTTTAAAACTGATTGATTCTCATGAATAATTAAAAGACGACGGGTATGGAGACCAGTTCACACAGTGGAAAGATAGGATTGACACACTAAAGAACATGCATGCATGCATTTGGCAAAAAAGCTCACATGAAGCCTAATCGGATGTACATGTATGTACATGTAGCGTATTAGCCGATTGAGCTTGAGCTGTTATTTGCTTTTAAACCCTTTACTAGTAATCCACAGCATGTCTGATAATGTCATTTAAGGTTAATTTTCTGTACTTAAGGAATATGCAAGTTATTATTATTTTTTTATACCTCAGTGAAACCCCGCTATTGGAATATGGGCCAAATAGTTTAGTGCATGATTTGAGATGCATTTATTAACATTCATTCAAAACCAGTATTATTTTTGTAGAATGTTTTTAACTGATTTTTGTCTATATATATCTGCATGAATTATGATATTGTTTACATATACTTGTACGTTGGTGCTGTAAAGTATACATCTTCCCTTACAAAGGGTCTCATCATAATCTTAATTTTTCATTTGGTTAAAAGAGACACGATTAATTGAATATTATTAAATTGTATCTTTTTAACTATAGTACGCATTGCAATTACTAAGTTTAATTACATCTTTTGTTTTACAAGCCGCTGGAGGGTATTTCATGAAGCTCGTCATGAGCGAAATGCAGTCGCTTTCCGACAGTTACTGTAGCAAGAGTCAACAATAGTGCTTTTCATCCAATCAAAATCATAGATTTCATTGGATTATGGTCAGCGCTGACTAAAGGTCGCAGGTGACAAGCTTCAGAGGTTATTTGTATTAAATGCTAATACACCTTTAAATAATAGTATAACAAAGAAAACACAACTTTTTAATGAGAACATGTTCCAAGTGGCCGCACTTCATCTTCAGCTTAAAGAATACTACAAGTTAGGGTTTAGATAGCATTTGGGGTAATTAGCAATCAAAAAGGTGTGTTTTCTTTGTTATACATGTACATACTATTATTTAAATTTATATCGTGCCGCTCTTTCGCTAGTACAACTATTTTCAAAGGTGCCAGTTACACTGTAAATACTAACTGAATTGCCTTTGTCTGTTTGTATTGCTTTGCGAGATTGTACCCGCATATGTACAAAGTCTTGAATCAGGGTTTTTTTTATTCAAAACCTTGATTACATCAGAGCTTTGATCTATTTATAAGCTAGAAGTACACTGAAATAGAAACTTAGCAGATGGGAAGAATTTTATATAGTTTTGTTCATTCTCACCACCAACAATAAAAGAAAGGTAAGAACCGCAGATGGCGCTATATACATGTAGTTTTCACTGTAAACAAGCCATGTGAGCAGGGATACTCACTTCTTGCACTTTGCCAGATTTTAGATAAAGAAATCATGTTTGCTTTGTATTTTACTTAAAATATTTCATGCGTTAACTATTATTGCACAATAATATGTTTCTTTGATGCAGCACCAAGTACCTCTGGTGATGTTTAAGAAAGTAAAAATCTGCAA
>BQKZ01000870.1:56690-85906 GCA_036244855.1 Temnopleurus reevesii
GATCAAGGCGAAGTAGAGAATAGTCCAGTCAAGGAAAGTTTGAGGAAAGGTAGAAAGAATGCTGCTTGAGTTGGAGATATCGAATGGTATCGTGATATATAATATTGCCAATTGTCGGTGGCAAAAATTATTCGCTTATAATGATTAATTTTTTTTGTTTTTTTTGACGAGGGGGAAGGGTTGGTTCCTTACCAGAGTCTCAATCTCATACTGCAAACTGTCCAATATATGCTGTCTCTCTGTCACATCTTCTTCCGTCACAACAATCTTCTTCTCTTTCCTCTTCTTCGGCTTCATCTGCTGTTTCCATGGCAAAACGTTCTCGTCATCGCCGCCAGGGCCGACTCCAGGGAAAGCCGATGGGAGCATGCTGGATGGGGGCTTGAACCTGAGGCCTGCAGTGTCGAGGCTGGACGGCGCTGATTGCAAGGCTATGGATGAAAATGAAAAAAAATAGAATGAAAATTATAAAGAATAATGTTCTCTGGTCAGATATAAAGTGAATTAAGATTTCACTATGATTACATTGGGTGACTTCAAGTACGGTGTTGAACGCTGGTGTTGGTGTTGCAGCAAAACTAACACCGGCCTCAACATCAAAAATTGAAGTCTGTCGGTGTTTGGGGTAGACCTCGCAAGATTCTGACGTATTTCCGGTCGTTTCTGTATCACTTCTGTAACTGACCGACGGTGTTTGAGCTCGGTTTACAGACCGTTTTGCTCTCTCAACACCAACACCAACACCGAACACCGTACTTGAAGTCATCCATTGTGATCTAGTAATTATAGCTACAGTATGTTGAATGAGGAAATACTACACTATGTTGCAAGATAGATGGAATATAAAATACCTGAATAGATAAATACACTCACAATAAATAGCAGCTAATAAAAAAAGGGGGACATGTACATATTCTAGAACTATAGAATAATGAGATATAAACACTTTTGAGGAAGAGCCATAATTTCATTTGCAAGAAACTTTCACAAAGGACAGAACATAAAAACATGATCATGAAGTGTCACAAACATACTTTAAACAGAAATACTAACTCCCAACAAAAATAGCAAAAGTTAAGATTTTACAAGTACATCCACAAATTTGTCAAATGGCTGTATAAGAACAAATTAAAGTGCATTCTTGCAATCCTAAGAGTTTTATATTAATTGCCTGAAACCTCAGAAAATTACCTGAAACCTCAGAAAACAGCCTGCAGCTACCTGTACATGGACATATTCCAAAGCTCCTAAGTCACTTGTAAAGTGTTCCTTGACAACTGCTTACTTGTACATACAAGTGGCATTAAGTATCAAGGTGTATGTATTGAGGCTTCAAGGATGACCCCATTCACATTATAAACTTAGCTATGGCTCATTGAAAACTACTTACTTGTACATATTTTACTTGTACATATAAGTGGCATTAAGTAGCGAGCTTTATGTATAGTGGCTTCAAGGATGACCCCATTCACATTATAAAATCAACCATGGCTAATATAATCATATCATGTGACTAAAATTTGCCAAATATTTTGCATGAAAATCACTGAAGATTATCTAAATGGAATTTTCATACCTTTCTTATTCATTGTCCGATTTACTTCAATTTTTTTTTATGTGTTTGTGTGATTTTTTTGCTTTTAATCAAAGCAAGATTTTTCTGGCCAAGACCAAGGCTTTAAAGTACATGCATCGACACAAACCCTCCTTAAAATTTCTAATACTGTATACATGTGGCATCAAGTAGCAAGGTATTGTATTGAGGCTTCAAGGATTACCCCAGTCACATTAAAAAGTTAACCGTAGCTAATTAAGGACATTGTTTAAAATTGTTTTTGCTTCACAAAATGACACCTACAAGCAAATGGTTGATAGTGTACATTAACTAAGTTGGGAAAATATTCTCCAATCAAGCTGCCTGACCTATGTCATTACATTCAGATTGATAAAAAATCAACAAAGCATGCAAAAAAGAAGGAATTTATACAGGCACTATCATGACATCCACAATCGCTTTATTACTGCACAATGTGCCTGTGTAGGTGATACTTTTAATTTCACTTTTTAAAGCACTAAACATTGATTTTGAAGCCTAATATTTTCACAGCTTAAAGTAGGTAGCAATTTAGGTAGCATTAAGAACTGACAGTTGAGCTTTTTTAAACGAAAACAATGTTGAACCATGTCTTTAACTTTGGAGTGTAAAAGGGTCCAGTGAAGCCATTTAGCGTATTAGATCCTATTGACTTAGAAGACAACCAGACCAATCATGCAAAGAATCTAGGTATTAGCTTTGTCCCTCAAACAATTGGACAAATTTACACAGAATACACAAAGATTACGTCACTCACCAATTGAGACAGGTCTAAGAAAGGGTGTTATTTCAATTAAGATGGAGGGTTGACTTAAAGCCCAAGTATAGTTTTGGTAAAAGCGAATATTTTTATCGCNGAGGCTTCAAGGATGACCCTTTTCACATTATAAAATTAAGCATGGCTAATTTGAAAACTACTTACTTGTACATATTTTACTAGTACATATAAGTGGCATTAAGTAGCAAGGTGTATGTATTGAGGCTTCAAGGATGGCCCTTTTCACATTTATAAAGTTAACCACAAAGATTAATTGAAAACTACTTACTTGTACATATTTTACTAGTACATTAAAGTGGCATTAAGTGGCAAGGTTTGTGTATTGAGGCTTCAAGGATGGCCCTATTCACATTCCAAACTTAACCATGGCTAGGCTAGTGCTAATATGTCATATCATGTGACCAAAATTTGCCAATTTGCATGAAGATCACTGTTGAGTATCTCATGGAAATGTTCATACCTTTCTAATTTGTTGTCTGATTTACAATTCTTTTTTATCTGTTTGTTTGATTTTCCTGCTTTTAATCACAGCAAGAATTTTCTGGCCAAGACCAAGGATTTAAAGTACATGCATCGACACAAACCCTCCTTAAAACTTCTTATACTTCTTATACATACAAGTGGCATTAATTAGCGAGGTTTTTGTATAGAGGCTTCAAGGAAGGCCCATTTCACATAAACTTAAGTAACAATGGCTATATAGGCCTATAACTAATGCTACCAGAACAATTCTAAATGTTTTCATCTCTGACTTAACAACTGAAAGCATTTTGTAGATCTATAAGTCAAGAAGGTTCAGAAATGAATCAGAAAGGAGGTTAAGGAACCAGAAAATATGGCCACTGTACACAGGCGACATCTATAGACAGGTTCTGTGTTATGTTTCTACCTGAACTGAGTGTTGAAAATCTGAAGTGGTCACTTAACCCATTGACTACTGGAACTTGTTGGTCCCTACACAAAGTTTATGGGTATTACAGAATTCAGTAGTCAATGGGTTAAGGCCCTTTGACTACTGGAACCGGGTAGTCCCTACACAAAGTTTATGGGTATTACAGAATTCAGTAGTCAATGAGTTAACATGTATTGTGATGACTACAGACAAATGATCATCAAAGTAGAGTGGAATTCAGTAGTCAATGGGTTAACATATGTATTGTGATGACTACAGACAAATGATCACTAAAGTAGAGTTGACTGGATATGAATAGGTGGTCACTATAGACAGGTTGTCACAACAGGAAGAGGATTTCTATGGGACTGGTGATCACTACACAGATACTGTACATGAATAAAGTGGGTGCATTAAACAGTTGGCCACTATTAAAGGGGGTGTTGCTCGGAAGTTGCATTTGATTGCAATTCAAGTGGATACCTGTAGCAAATTGTAATGTGCATTATTTACTTTGCCTTTGGGCATGGACTGTGCTTGTTACAAGATCAGTTGTGCACTTGAAACATTTGATTGAGGCATGCCAATAAAAAGCAACTTTCAATAATTGATCACAATTTTCTGATCTTTTACTTTGAATTGTTTCTATTTCAATAATATATTCACAATTTGAACTTGCGCATACCTTACGCGAATCAAAATGCGTGTTACAATTTGCAGTTGCAGTTGCAGTTCAGATTAACCTGAATCTGGCACTAAAGTTACATTTTTATTTGAGATGAACTTTTTAATGTGGATGGGTCTAGGGAAGCCATTGGCTGTAATCCTATTGACTTTATAGAAGACAACCAGACTGATCATGCAAAGAATAGTATTAGCATTGTCCCTCAAACAATGGGACAAATTTACACAGAATACACAAAGATTACGTCACTCACCAATTGAGACAGGTCTAAGAAAGGATGTTATTTCAATTAAGATAGTGGGTTGACTCAATATTTTAGATTTATCTAAATCAGTAAGGAAACTTTTTTTTTGATGCACTGTAATTGATTATCATTTTGAAAGTATGGTGCTGTCACATTAATTCGCGCATCATATTAATTCGTACATCTTATGAATTTCTACAAAATCGATGAAATATTGCAAATCTTACATCACCATCGTAAAGAACGTTGTTTATTTGCCTAAATTGGAAATTTTCTTAGCAAAANGAGGGCGCTAAATACGATTTAACGGTCAAATTCAAATTTTCAAAAGAATTCGCTCGTAGAAAAATATGCTATGATGTTGAAATGTGTATAGAAACTATATGTCATGGTATATCCCCAAAATTCACATTTCTTTAATCTTTACCAAAACTATACATGGGCTTTAACATTCCAGATTAACCTATATCTTACATTAAAGTTATATTTTTATGTGTGATTAACTTTCAAGTGTGAAAGAGTCCACTGAAGCCATTAACTGTTATCTCAACAAGATAACTAAACTGATCATGCAAATAATAGGTATTAGCATTCTCCCTCGAACAATTGGGCAAATTTACACAGAATACACAAAGATTACGTCACTCACCAATTGGGACAGGTCTTAGAAAGGGTGTTATTTCAATTAAGATAGTGGGTTGACTCAACAGTTCAGATTTACCTGAATCTGGCACTATAGTTACATTTTTATGTGTGATCAACTTTTTAATGTGGATGGGTCCAGCGGAGCCATTGGCTGAAATCCTATTGACACGAAACACAACCAGACCAATCATGCAAAGAATAGGTATTAGCTTTGTCCTTCAAACAATTGGACAAATTTACACAGAATACACAAAGATTACATCACTCACCAATTGAGACAGGTCTTAGAAAGGGGGTTATTTCAATTAAGATAGTGGGTTGACTTTATAACAGTTCAGATTAACCTGAATCTGGCACTAAAGTTACATTTTTATGTGTGATTATCTTTCGAGTGTGAAAGAGTCCAGTGAAGCCATTAGCTGTAATCTTGACACTGAAGACAACTAAACTGATCATGCAAATAATAGGTATTAATTAGCATTGTCCCTCAATCAATTGGACAAATTTACACAGAATACACAAAGATTACATCACTCACCGAGTGAGACAGGTCTCGAAAGGGTGTTATTTCAATTACGATAGTGGGTTGACTCAACATTTAATATTGATCTAAATCAGTAAGGAAACTTTTTTTTGATGCACTGTAATTGATTATCATTTTGAAAGTATGGTACTGTCACATTAATTCGCGCATCATATTAATTCGTACATCTTATGAATTTCTACAAAATCAATGAAATATTGCAAATCTTACATCACCATTGTAAAGAACGTTGTTTATTTGCCTAAATTGGAAATTTTCTTAGCAAAAGGACCAAAAACAATGAAAATATTGCCAAAAGATCGGCAGATTTGCTTGCATTTGCAGAAAAACACGGGTCTCGCGACACTGAAGTGAATCCTTCCAATTTTCAGACAGAAATCATCAAATTTGTAAGTAAGCAGACATACCATTCGATTTCTTGATATTTTGTGGTTAACCCCTGTAAAATTTGCATCTTAGATGGAAGCAATTTTATGGTAAATCTTGTTCAAAACGGGGCCTGCGAATTAATATGACACAATTTGTTGACAATTCTCGCCATTTTCCAGCATTGAGCGATGCGATCGTTTCGTCAATCGAATTTTGATATCGCGATATCTCCGTGATTCTTTCGTGGATTAATTTTATTTTTTAGAAATATTTGAAGCCTAAAATATCTAGTTTCATTTCATGCCAGTATTTTAGAAAATAATTTTGTATTTTACAAAATATATTTTGCTAAGTACCACGATCCAAAAATGCTTTAGAAAAACCATACGAATTATCGTTACCCCATCATACATGTAAGATAAAAATACATAAGTTTCCATCTTGTATTAACCTAACTTACGGTCAAGGATCAAAGAACATATTCAAAAAACAACTTCAAATTTGGCATCTCTCTCTCTCTCTATCTAGCCTATCTCTCTTTCTCTATATCTCTCTCTATCTCTCTCTCCACCTCTCTCTCCATCTTTCGATCTATCAGCTCTCCATCTCTCTCTCTCCCAATCTCTTTCTCCCCCATCTCTCTCTTTCTCCTCTCCTCACTCTTTTTCCCTCCCACCCTTTCTCTCGAGTCTCAAATCTTATCTGTCTGTCATGTAGTTTGTTATTTCTCTCTCACCCTAAATGTATTTATAACTTATTTCTTTCTGCATTATTTCTCTGTCATAAAAATGTTACCCCCTATTTCTCCTAAAGAAATCTCCTGTAGAAATGGTATTATAATACTATTTTAAAGGTCCATCACTTTTTTTAGCATTTGTTCATTCATTTACATTTGAAAGAAATGCAAGTCTGCATCATAATAATAAAAAAATCCTCTTTCCTTCATTGCTAAGAATGTGCAATCAAGATGCTGTAAGTGTGTCTGAAAATGTGTAACATAAAAAAGAACGTGCACTAATTTGGCACTGGCATACAGAATTTAGAGTGTATCAAATGCAAAAGAAAAATAAAACAAAAATTTCCAATGAGGGAAACGTGCCTTGTAAGAAAAGATGAGATTGATATCTTGAAGTCAATAGTTTTGTGAAACTGAAGTGATTTCAAAGTCTGATACAAGTAACTATCGATAAAATACAATTATAATAGGATACATTTGGACAACAAAAACATACATATGGAGTGTAAAATATACCTAAAATGATATGAACTACTAAGTGGAAAAGTAGTTAATTGTCTGGTCCTATCAATAGCACACATTCAGCTGTTGCACAAACATATAGTGGCTAACAATAGTTTGTTCAACTTTTGTTTGCCAAAATAAGATTAATAAAGATTACTATCCATTCTCAATGAAAAATTTGTTTATTGATCAAATCTCTGAATTATTTCTACTAGTGATTCCTGAAAGCTTCTATAAATGACCTAAGAAAATTTGAGGTGGGTTTATTTGTGTGGAAAAAGAGGCTAGAATATCAAATGGTAACTGAGGCAAAAATAATAATTTGTTAGTTGGTACAATAATAACCCCCATTAACAATTACATGACATTGAAAAAGTGTTTTTTTTTCTTCAAAACAATGAAGTTTTAAAACTGACTCAATCATGAACCAGTGGTATATTTGCTTCTAACTCTTTGACTAGTTATCAATATCATGTCAGATAAAGCTATTTTGGATGAGCAATGTAACAAATTATATGCCTCAAATACCCTTTAAAGTGCCCTCCAGGATTAAATGGTTGGTACATAGATGTTGAGTATAAAGAATTCTAATGTATGGATCTAATTACAGAACGTTGCAGGAAGAATATATCATATTTTGTGCAGAAATATAGGTACGAATATCAAGAAGCCCGCTGGACAGTGCTTATCATATAATTAAATTCAACCTATTAACCTTTTGATTTTGTAAACGAGCTTTTGTCCTGTCCCGAAGGCTTAATCTTGTCAATCCCTAACCTATCACCAGTGCTCAACAGACAGACAAAGGGAGTAAATTGCCAAATGACTTCATTAGGCTTGAGTAAGTCCTTGGGAGACAACGAAAGCTAACCAGCAAAATCAAAAGGTTGGTAGGTCTTTAATGCTTTTTAAAGCCCAAGTACAGTTTTGGTAAAAGCCAATATTTTTATCGCCAAATTTTGTCTTCAAATTTACTTAAAAAAGAAACATGATATCATGAACATGTTGTACAAAAGATTGTATGAAAAATTAACAAGTTTTGGAAAAGTTATAAACTTAAGTGTGGAAAATATTTTAGCGTCGTAGCCCCCGACGCTAATTCAATATTTTCTTTCTTGATAAAGGACAGCTTCTCATGAACAGAATTGGATGAAAATTTCAGAATTTATACTTTATGTATTCCTTTTTAGCATGCTTTAATAAAATCTTGGAAATAATTTTGTATATGCCCAATAAGAAGCAAAATATTGTTATAACCAAGAGAGGGCGCTAAATACGATTTAACGGTCAAATTCAAATTTTCAAAAGAATTTGCTCGTAGAAAATTATGCTATGATCTTAAAATGTGTATACAAACTATGTGTCATGGTATATATCCCCAAAATTCACATTTTTTAAATCTTTACCAAAACTATACATGGGCTTTAAATAGTCAGTGAATAATTCTCCCTTACGCATATAGCCAATATCAATAACCTTTCAAATGAAACATATTTCCATTCGAGGAATCAACACAAATCCTCATAAAAATTGTGATATTATTACCCCTTTATATGCAAACAGGGATCGACTTGATGACTAATTTTAGCAAATATCTTAGGACCAAGTAAAAAGAACTTTTAGCTAAAATAGATGTCCCTGCTACTTAGAATGAAGGAATTCATGAACAAATCTAGCAAGAAATATTGTGATCTTGTCTATAGATACGGGACTGAGTCGATGTTCCAAGATTCAAAGGCAAAACAATAGGGTGACACAAGTGTACAGATTCAGGTAGCTACATGTATATGCAACAGGAAGAATTCTAAATGTATGTGAATAATCGCATATTGATTATATAAATATGTTGCAGGAAGAATATCACTGAAATGGAAAAGTCTAGGATTATATCTCAAAACAGGAAAGTTTAGACTAAAATCTGAAGGTTCACTGTAATAAAAGAAGGATAAACATGCACTACTATTCAAACTAGCTAAAAAGTATGGTATTGAAATACATCTATTTGTTTACGTTTAAATTTCGGTGCAGCAAACTTACAAATTACAAACAACGGCTGCAAATAATTTTTCCTTGTCGCTATTGGAAAGATACAATAAATGATTGAGGAAAGCAATAGAATATGAATTGATATTAAAAAGATTATTTTAACTTCCATTGACTGTTGTGTTGTACAGTCATTCAATTCTGGTTTAATCAGGTAAAATGAAATTCCATAGGTTCTATCTATAAACCTAATGGTGGTGTTGCTAGAAAGCTGCAATTGATCATCACGCCCCAATCAGAATCACCGTTTCAAGCACACCAGAAGTGGAAACCTATATAGCTAATGAAAATACGCATTTCAATTTGTGACTGATTTGCAGCTGATTTGTAATCTACAGTGTAATTGCAACTTTTGAGCAACACCCCTGAATTTGTATGGCAGTTATAATCCAATGGCTTACAAATAAGCAATATATCACTCGAATCCTTATACTCTAAAACCCAATATTTCAGCGTACATGAATTTTAGCCAATTCACTTGATTTCAGACCAATTAACACATTAATGAGTGTTTATTTTCATGTTTGGATGATTACACAAGCCTATGGACATTCTAATTAGTAAAAATTTTAGCGGATTCATGATCGTGCATTTGGCGAAAATAAAACAACAGTGAAAATTTCAGCTCAGTGCATGTATATGTTGATCAGACTTTCCCAGAAAACTTATAATCATTTGATCTGAATCAGATTTTGTACCATATTATACACGGATCATGCACTCATAAATGTGGGCCAGGACAAAGATTAAAGTAGAATATGGTACTTACTTTTCCGATCATGGATGACTTGTAGAAGTCTTATTCTTGGATCAATGGTATCTATTTCAGACTGGATAAGAAATAAATAAATAATCTTACATGAAAGTCATGAAAAAACATATTCTTACAAACCAAATGCATTATTCAAAATGTCAAAGAGGTCATTCTTTTTTAGTTTTCAATGAATGCACCCACAGCTTCATGCTTGCTATAAAATCTTTAGAAAGAAAGTAAATAATGCTGTTTAGTGCTTTTATTGGATTTACCAACTTCAAATAAAATAATGCATTTTAGGATGGTTTTACATCACAAAATATAACCTTACCACTAATAGATATTTCCAATAGCCTGCAGTGTATACATAATGTAGAATAACTTTTGAACTCTTGGGTCTAATTCTTTTCAAAATTAGGGTAAAAACTTATGCAAGTCATGAAAGTAAAAAGCTATAATAGCACATAATGCAAACAAAATTGTCACATTGCAATGCAGCACAAAACGTCAAGGGGGTAGACAGGGTTGAAGTCATTTCCAGAAATTTCATCTATTTTACTTCTCACTTTTGCAATGTCTATAATGCCTTTTTGTTAGACTTGTCTTCATAAATGACTCTACCATTTAAATGGACATTTAGATTCTCAATACTTACTTTGCAGAAAAATAACAATAAAATTCAAAACAAAACAAACTCCAATTTCTATCCACCACATTTTAACCCTAAAACCACAAATTAGAATCTTAAAGAGCAAGGGAACAATTAAAGGAAAAGGAAAAGCCAGGAAACAGCACAAGATCAAAGTAAAAAAAACCCCAGGAAATCCAACAACCTTGATATATGTTTGATTTCAAGCAAAATATATGCAAAATAATGATATAATTAATTGTCCCCTTATTCCCCCCCCCCCCAAAAAAAATAATAATAATAAATATAAAGATACTTTGCAATAACATAAGAATGATATCTTTTCCATTTTGATTCACCAAACTCTTAGTTCTCTCATCTAAAAAAAATTGTACTTTTATACACCAAAGATACCCCAAAGGTACAAGAACATAACATTTAAAAAAATGTGCATCATTTCATAATAACCACTAAAAGAGTAAAAATAATCACTCCAAATTCAAAACCTACAACTGAAAGAAAAATATATAAATCAACAATTCCACTTCAATCTAGCTTTCTGATACTAGTAAGTACACATTTATCATGGCTCATCTAATATCCCCACCAAACCCAACAAAACAGCAACAAAATGAAACCAAACTAAGAAAAGCAAGAATAAAAGCATTTTTAAATGACCCTAAAACAAACCGGGCAACAAATCAGAAAAAGAGCCACTATTGCAATTCACTACATGGCTGAATCAATTAGAGTGCTTGAGATTAGCCTTACCTTTATAGTGTCTGAGCGGGCAGATATAGAGCGGGTAGAAGTGCTATATTGTGCAGAGTTTGTGGACTGTGAGAGGTGGGGGCAAAGGTCGAGGGTTAGCGGTCAAAAGATTAAAAGGTTAAGAATTAGAGATTACAGGGTTAAAGGGTTAAGAATATGGTGTATGATGTTGTGGATATATGGAGAATGAAACGGTTAGAATAAATATGGGCTGCGAATAATGTCGAATTGAGAACAGAAATTCGATTAATTAGTTGTGCTTGGTATTGTATGAGGGTTGCAATTGTTTGTCTATAAATGAGATGACAATTTATAAAAATGATTCTAACGGCCACTGCACACGACACGTCATTTGGTCGTACGACCTTACAACATATTTTGTAAATATTGAAATGCACTACAATACAATTGGTCATAAGGTTATATGACTAACAGTCGTGTAGTGTGCGATGGCCTTAAGGAATTATTAGTCATGTATCCAACCACATACATTCAATCAATGGATAGCAAAAGAACTGAATTCAAGTAAGATACAGAATAAAGAATGATGACAACAAATTCATGCTCAATATGTAAATAAATTAGTTTTGCTCACAAATAATTATCAACAAGAAAATTTTGAATATTTTCGTAGATAAAAGTATAGGTATAAATTCCATGAAAGCTTTAGTAACTGATGTAGTTAGAACAAAATTGAGTACAGAATCCGACATACAGTCTGTGATAAATTATGTACGCTTCTGAATGGGTGCTGGAAAGTTGCAGCTGTATGCAAATTTTAATGAGCGCTGACTAATCAAAATTATTGTTGTGTGTGTAACGTCATTCAAATCCAGACTGTACGCCAATGAGAATGGTTGTCCAATTTGCAACTGATTGGCAATCAATCGGTCACCTATGGTTGAGGGATGGGGTGTCCGGACACATAAAATACCTCTTTTGCCTTTTAAATTTAACAAAGACTATGGATCACATAACAAAAATAACTGTGAGCATTTCTGCTTCATGATATCATCTGACATAACATTCAAACAAATACGGAAATCTTGCTTCTAAATTTCTTGAAATTGCTGTTTTGTCCGGATACCCAACCCATCCGGACACTCAATGAATGAGTAAAAACAGTAGCATTCTTGCACTGCCCTTAAACATACAACAAAATTCATTTAGTGATTAGTTTGAACAAATTACATAAATTCATTTCTAGTAAGTGTAAATGATTAAGTGTAATGGTCTATTTATTAGAGATGGGGAATTAGATCGAAAATGTGCAATTTGCAGGCTAATGATCTTCTACATTTCTAATCTAACTAGTAAAAGATTAATTATGATATTTGATACCCTTTACCTACATGTATTTGTTACACTTAAACCCTACATCCTGTTTGATAATAGGCAGAATGTGGGGACTAAGTGTATAAAATGAAGTACAAATGGCTAAATGGTAGTGTTTTTTGCACAATGTATGAAAATACATTTCTAAAAACAGTACAACAAAATATATTTTGTTCACATGAAAATGGTAAAATTTGAAATTTTCAAGAAATGCAAGCATTAATTGTTTGATTTTACAAATGATAAATTTCCAGTTAAACTACTGATATTCAATCACTATGGTGAATTTTATCTAGTGGCTTGAAGTAATTAAAACTGAGAGGAGTGCAAGGTGTAACTACATGCATCTAGTATTCCTTTGAAGACACAATACTAACTAATTTTTATACACTATACTTGTATGAAGATGCTCAAATCAAAAGTAAAATAGTGTCAAAACCAAATTCTAATTCTGTATTCTCTATCAGAATGTGATTTAAACAGATGTTCAAACTAGCTAGTAAACTCTTATCGAGTTGCAAAACTTGTGAGTAAAAACCAAAAATATGTATCGCACAGTTACGTAATGTAACTCCACAGTTCTCACACATTGAAAACAAAGCTGGGTTAGATATTGGACTTGCCAACCAAATATGATTTTCCCTGGGTACTCTTTCTATTAATTTTGCTTCATGAAGGGGCACTGAAACCCAGGGTGCTACTGCGCATAAGCTCTTGCCCGAATGTCTTTCTATTTTCTTTTACTTTACAAATGGGCACTGCTACATAAGCACTTGCTCAATAGCAAGTTAGGCAAATCGTTTTAAGCAGTGGTAAAAGCTCCTTGATCAACTTGTGCAAGAGGTACATAATTTATTGACATTGTGATTAAATTGAATTAAATTGAATTGAATGGAATTGCCTATCTACAGATCTACAAACCCAATACCCGTTATGAAACAAAAAATAATAGAAAGAGCCATAGATAGCAATTTAAGTACGTATGCCTGAGCAAGCCCTTTCACTTCACAAAAAAATGATACATTACCTCGTTCACAGTATGAGGGCGCATGTCGAAGATCGGTGGAGGCGTTCCAGGGGTGCGGAACTGCTCCACGCCCGGTGCGGAGACTGGCCGCGCCCTGACATGACCAGCCTTTGTGTTCTGGACATGACCCGTTGATTTGGTGAGCGAGGTCTTAAGTTCACGATAGCGACGAGAATGGTAGCGAACCTAGACAAGGTAATAATAAAAGTAGTTAATCATCGAAACAAAACAGAAATATGTAAAGCTGGCGCGGAGAGATTCGTTGATTTGGTGAGCGAGGTCTTAAGCTCACTGTAACTACGAGAATGATAGCGAACCTAAACAATAATAAAAATATTCCAGTAGTTACTCCTCAAAACGAAACAAAAATTTTTAAAAATTGACGCGGAGACCGGTTGCGCCTTGACGTGACCCGCCTTAGTGTTTTGGACATGGCCCGTTGATTTGGTGAGCGAGGTTTTGAGTTCATGATAGCGACGTGAATGATAGTGAACCATATTCGAGTATTTAATCATCGAAACAGAACATACAATATCATAGTCAGAATAAAAAGTTATAGTCCGTATTACAATATCAAGCCATGGCACAGAACCTGTGGTAAAAATTATAGTATTGGGTAATCCGATGATTGAAAAAGAAGAAAAATACATGATGATACAATAGAAAAGAATAAGACATAACTCTGTATAAACCAATTATTTTCGCATTTTGGCACAAGATTGACATTTTATCATTTTGTTATTTTTGCATTTTGGACAGTGTTTGTATGCATATGAATGTGAATCAATGTGACCACGAAACTTGCGAGAATAAAACCACAGTAAAAAATTTCAGCTGATACTGTAGTCCATTAGACACCAATCCATTGGAGAGATTAAAACTTTAATCCCCAAAGAGTCTTCACACCGCAAAATTAAAGGTCTATGGAACACTCTCAGAGAATGCTTTGACACTCTCCCTCATAATTTTATCGTATTTTTCCTCCAGTTATATTCAAATGACATAATAGAGAAAGCCATCAATTCAGATTCATGTCCAGAAATTTCCTCTTATATTCACAAAGATTTTTTAATTCTTATAACTGGGTTTATCTGATACTTGGATCTACAGACGACTCTCGCGGAATGCGTTTGCTTCTCAAGATCTCGTGCCCTTCCCTTGGGACAACTCACATCTGACTTGTAACCCCAGAACACAGTGAGAAAAAAGATTTTCAAATAAATCAAGCGTCCCATTCCCCCATCTCCCCAGCCCAGTCAGGGTCAAACCTGTGCAGAAATGCCCTTGTTCTCAAGTAGATTTGAAAATGATCATACCTCAGTTTTTCTGATGCTTGGGTCTACGGACGACTCTCACGGAATTCGCTTACTTCCCAGGGTCTCTTGCGCTTCATTGGGGATTACTCACATCGGAATTGTAACAACAGAACATCGTAAGAAAAAGATTTCAAACAAATAAAGGGTCTCCATCCCCCCCCCCCCAAAGCTTAGTTGGGGTCAAACCTGTGGAGAAATTCCCTTATATTCGTGTAGATTTGAAAATGCTCATACGTGGGATTTCCTGATGCTTGAATCTAAAGAACTCTCTTGGGTTGCATTTCCTTCTCATGCCCATCAATGGACCCCCCCCCCCCCCCCCCGGGCCTCATCAGGGTTAAATCTGAGCAGATATCCCCTTATACTCTTGTTCTTGATCATACCTGGGTTTTCCTGATGCTCGGGTCTACAGACGACTCTCGCGGGATGCGTTTGCTACCCAGGATCTCGTGCCCGTAGTTGCGCTCCGTGCCGATGAACTGCTTATTGAGATGATCTTCCAGTTTCTCGTCGCTGGTTGAGAAAACTCGCCGGAAATCATCAAGCTGTATGGGATGATAAATTCAACTAACCAATTAATAGGTATAGATCGGTAATAGTTAGGATGAAGGAATTGATGTGAAACAAGCCGATGTGTTCACAAATTACTTTATTTGCATGAAAATATATGTGTTCCAATTGAGAGATTTGCAAAAGCATTGATGAAAAAAGTCAAAGAACTGAGCTGAAAAATGGAGAAGGGCCTATTTGATGAGGGAATAAGATGGTCAACCATAAGTAAGCGAATTGAGACGATGGTTCTCGCACATATTCTGGTATATTTTAGTATGAATAACATAAAGATCCATTACTTGTTGCTCCTAAGAAGAACCACAACCACTGTTGTGCCCCATTCGATTTTGGTGTTAGGCGAAGAGCGTTCCTGGTCATATATGTGGGCGTTCTGAATTTCCATTGATTTTGTGCATGAGGCCCTGAGTTCATGAAAAAAAATGCTGGGTCATTCATTGTTTTGCAATAAATTCAGCAATATTTTGGTTTTTATCCAAAGAAACTATGAATTCACTTTAAGTTATAATGGCTTAACTTTTAAAAATTTCAATGATTATTTCCCCTTCCTTCTTTCCCTACATCAAAAGAGAAATTATGTACGGATATGGTTTTCTAGCTATTTAGGGTGGATCACAAAAATAGAAGTCTGAATCCCCAAAAAGAGCATCACAAAGAGAGAAAAATCTATTTTGAAAGATATATTCAAACCTGTCTTAGCGACCACCCTTCTATAGCGGCCACCTGCCTAAAGTTTCTATCTTAACTGGCTCACTTCAGACTTGCATATGTATTACAGAACCTGCTGTAGCGGGTCACCTTTCTAGAGTGGCCACTTATTTGTTTCCCTTGGTTGGTCACAATAGAAAGGTTTGACTGTACTTAGAATTCAATTGAAAAGTACAAAGAGAACTTGCATCATTGAAAATTCCCTTACCTCGAAAAGGTCCCGCCATGTTTTATCCATTGAGCCGACCCTAGGGTCCGGAACATTAACCTCCTTGGATAGAAAACATCTGAATTGTGGAGACAAAGAGAGATGCATTTATTATGTAAATAAGAAAATATTCAGGATTTTTTTGCAATGCAAAGAATGGAAGGGTACAGAACTAAAATTGCATAAAAGTAATATCACACAAAACTAATGTAGAATTGTTCAATTTCTAGATTATATTTTTAATAAAAAACAAAATGAATATGAAATAAAACTGGACAGGTAGGCAATTCCATGAATGTCCGTTACGCCAATAAAGGGAAATCTCTTGACAACTATTAATTGAATTTCATTGAAATTCAAGATGTATGAAACAAATAGTATCTATGACACACTTCTTAAAAAGCCATGGAATCACCCAGGTGTGTCATCCCTGAACTTTTTGTAATGGGAGCCGGTATTTTTGGAGAGCAACAAAACCATGCTGATCATCGTACATACTCATGCGTTCATCCTATCCAATTGATTCTACTAAATGGACTTGGTTATATTCAGTTGGCATTTTATCCTGGGAAGACAAACATGATTTTTTTTTAATCAGAAACCTTGCAAAGTTAAACAGAAATGCATGAGTGCTCGTAACCTGAAGTGAGTACACTATCTCACATGACTTGCTCAAGGTGAAAACTACATAGCGCCATCTGCAGTTCCTAATTTTGGTGGCGAGAATTGATCTGGGATTATACTTACAACACAATGAGGTCAAGGAACTCGTAGAACTGAATACGACCTGGCTCATCCAACCTCTCCTCCATGTGTTTCACACGATGCATCAGTTTCAGAGGGGCTATGGTGCGTCCGCAGAGCTGTGTGGAGAGGAGGTTGTCAAATCATTAATTCAGAGTCTATATACAGGGATGCTAATCATTCCGGAATAGGAAAGAGGTATATTTTCATAAGAGTTTAAGGATTTCATTAACAGTTAAAAGCTAAGAGTAATGTTATTATTGTTTTTTCTTCTCTCTCAGCTTTGTTTATCTGTCACGTTATTCATAATATTGAATTTTGACTTCATGTATACTGTAAAAGCTGAAATTTTTGCGACCACAAATCCAATGAATATTTCACTCATTAGAATGCCCGCAGACTTGTGTACAATAAGCTTTCAAAACATGAAAACAAAAACTTGCGAATGTGTGGAAAGGTGTGAAATTCAGTAAAATCACTAAACTTTATGTTCGCTAAAATATTGGTAACAGTATTCCAAAACGTTAGGCATCTCTGTGTATGTTAAATGTTAACAGAATATTCTAATATATCTCTCTATCACTGAAGTGTTATGACAACTAAAAGGGACTTTCGTACATGCAGAGCAATTTAGGAAAGAGGTAATCGAACATCCAACCTCTCCTCCATGATGCATCAGCTTCTTAGGGGCTATGGTGCGTCCGCAGAGCTGTGAGGGGAGGAGGTTGTCAAATTATGAATTCAGAATTGATGTATATAGGAGATGCCAATCATTCTTGAATATGCATAAGGTGTATTTTCATAAGAATTCTAAGAAAACATAAGTTAATGATTGAACTTGAACTTGAACTTGACATTTTATTTATCAAAAAAACATCCATACATCAAATATATTGTACATAGTATGAGAGTACTGTTATTATTTTCATGGTTTCTCTTACTTTTGTTCATATGTTTTGTTATTCATATTCTAACCTTTACCTCATGTTCCAGAATGGTCACTATCTCTGAAGATCATAAGACATATATTACCAAAATATATATCTCTACCATCTGAGGTACCTGTATTATGACAATATAACAGGGGCTTTCGGGCAATCGCAGAGCAATTTGGGAAAGAGATAATAAAAAATTCACGCCCTCCCCCATGTGTTTTACACAATCAATCACCGTTAGATGGGCTATATGTCGAGAGGAGGTTGTCAAATCATAAATACAGAGTCTACATATGACAGAGGTGCCAACTGTTACAAAATACATGTATGTATCTGGTGTATTTTCATATGAATTTACAGCTTTAATTACAAATTATTAGCTGAGAGTACTGCTGTCATGTTTTCTCTCACTTTTGTTCATCTGTTGTGTTTTTCTTATTCTAATGTTGACCTAATGCATCTATTGGAAAAGTTGCAGTGATGCCAACCGTTCCAGAATTCATCACAACTTGATGGCAGAGTGTACTGTTATTGTTGTTGTGTTTTCTCTCACTTTTAATAATTTTTTAATTCATATTCTGGAGCGGCTGGCAATGCTGTGTATATTATATATGCAAAATATTTTTAAATATAGAACAGCCATACAATTTCAAGGTCCAATATACCCTATACTTTGTCCCAGCACTCCCCTCCCCCCCCCCCCCCCCTCAAAGAGAGGAGAAAGTTCTAATACCTTGAGGGTTCGCATGAGAGTGTGTTTGTCAATGATCATTCCCTTCATGTCACCCGCTTCGTAGACTTGGAAAGCTACTCGAACATCACTCAGTTCATCAAACCTGTTCCAAGAAGAGCATACATTTGATAGAGCATTCTCCATAATTGCCAACATAACAAAGCTACAATTGATCAGCGAGGTTGCTTATTGGCAGTACCATTATATTTTGAGTTTTCTCTTTTACAAACTCTCCAAGAGCAGACAAAATTTCTTGGACAAAGAACAAAATTAATGATGAAGACAATAAAATGCCACAATGTGTACGCTAAAAATTCTTCATAACACTTTTGTGTACTTAATTGATACACAAATTTTACTATTTTAACCTCAGCTACCCATTAACCCTTTCGGTGCAGGCCAATGCTCTGCTGCCGTCCTACCTGCGACTGTCGTACATAGCCAGTATTGGGGACTTTGATAGCGTCAATAAATTTGAAGACTAATTACATCAATATCTGGTTATTGGATAACTTTTCAATAATTGTGTTAAAGAAAGGTTAATCTTCCTCTTTCTTAAAATGTAGATCGTGATTTTTGGAATTGCTAAATGAGTCCCCAAATTTGATATGTGAAGAGTCAACCTCATTTCAACACCTTGATAATCTTGGCTTCTGTAGAAGCTGTCACAGAATGAACACTGTGCTCGGCTTCTGAAGACGTCTTTTGTATCCAAAGGTTTAATACTCACGTGAGAAACTTGTGGTTGAGTAGATTCATGCTTTTCCTCATAACATTGATGTTGTAGTCTGCGGTGTGCATGTTGACGGATAGATGGAGTGATTCGTTGAAATACTTTAGGTCTATCAGCTTAAATATCTCCTATGAATTTAAAGGAAGGGGATGAAGATAATGAACTTTATTATCAAAATATAAAAGGGTCTCTTAATGTTTACTTGTTATTGATTTGATTTGATTTGATTTGATTTGATTTGATTTGATTTAGTAATTTTCCATTTCAAAAACATACAATATTACACAAAAAATGTGAACAATATCGAGCAAACAAATTACAAAGGAAAATCGTATACAGATATTCACATATTGCAAACCAAAATACACTGGTTTATCAGCTAAAATGAATGAGAAGAAGAAATCTTACACCATCACAATCGATTTTCAACCTGTGGAATGTAGACTTGTTAACATTGCTGCTGGAATAGTGGAAAACGTGTTCATTTCATTTGCATACACACTTGAATCCGATTAAACTGGGGCCAATTGCACAAAATGGTCTTAGTTTTTATTCTTGCTAAGATGTCTTAACTTCTTGTGCCATTCAAACATGGATATGTCTATGTTAAGAGGATGGCACAAGAAGTTAAGCATTTTAGCAAGAAGAGAATAGGTAAGATCATTTCATGCAATTGGCCCTGGGTTATAGTAATACATCTAAGTCTGAACTGAAGTGGCTACGTTGGGTAGAAAGGACTTGAAATTATTTGGTGAAACTTTCCCCCAATATCACTAACCCGATAGCTGACACCATCCTTCCTGATAATGTGATCGTCTGGGATACATTTTCGAAGGGTTCCATCAGGATACTGTATGCATATAAAAAGGACAGGCACATTGTTAATTATCTACACTAAAGGGGAGATAACCCCAGACATTGATTGCTGCCATAGGATAGAGCAAACAATGATGATCAAGCTGTGAAAATTTGAGCGAAATCAGACATTTTCTCTTGTTTTTAGAAAAATATCATCTCGACAAACTGATTATGCATGTATTTTGGGATGAATCTTGTTGACTTCTTGTCTACTTTTCTTCAAAAGGCACAAAGTGTGAAATTTTGTTTACATAGTGAATGTAGTTTTCGCCATGCTGGCAGCCATTTTTTGCCAACTCCAGGAGCCCATTAGAGGTGTAAATCAAAACTTTGATGATTCATGACGGATCACCCAATTTTGCTCAAATTTTCAGTTTGTTCATCAACCGCATATATCTATGTTTGGGTAAAAAAAAAAAAAAAAACTTCCCCTTTAAATTATTATTTTGAACAGGTTTACAAAGCTAAAATGGGATTACAACAACTGGGACCTGTGTATGTATAGGTCCTGGGTCATATCACTGAATTTCCATAATGCTCATCAGTATCACTTTCTTCTCAATATCACATTAACAAAAAGTGCAAACAGTGCATTAATAGATCATTTGCGTTCAACTAATGAAATGAATGCCCATATGGTTCATAATTTTATGACTGGTGTAGGAAATAATTAGATTGTCAATGTAAGTAGATTTCACACCAAAAAAAATACTTCTTATTTGCATACTTTATTACTTAGCTTTACTTTGAATCTAACAAAGATGGCTTTTAGAAAGCAGACTGACTTACCCCTAAAGCACTTGTCAGGCAACTGCAGAAAAAAGCAAGAAAAGTAAAATAGAATTAGATTTAGGAAGTCAAAGGAACTTAACAAAATAACAAATGGTCAATGCACAGCAAATCACCCTGCACCCCATAGGCACAGTGTTATATTGCCATTAAAGTCGATACTACACGTACTGCTGGGATGATTTTCGTTGTTGTGTGGAGTAGACATTTAATTGTCAGAAATTGTTTAAAACTCCTCCAAAACGATGAATTTTTGTTTCTAATATTTGCCAAAAGGACTAACTTAAACATTCCCAAATGAAGGCTAACAAATACCAGCTTAAACAGTTTGACAAACACTGTAAAGGTGTTCTGAAAGAATCTTCATGGATGAAGAAGACAGACAAGCACTAGTATAATGAAGATTTGCAATCTCTCAATTCTCAGTCAAAATTACATTTGATGTGGAATTTATTCCAAATCCAACTTCCAAGTTGAGAGAGACTGACAAAATTGATTTAATTAAACTAAATAAAAGCTAGGCATACATAATTCAAGAATGCAATCCAGAAGAGTTTTCTTCTCATTCTAATCATGCGTAGTGTCATTGCATGCTTGAGGGTTTTTTATCATACATTTTCTAAATTCATGGTGAAATTGTTATCTTTTTATTTTACTACAAAACTGACATTATTAACAAAAACAGTTTCAAGTGCAATAAATAAATTAAAGAAATACATTCCAAATAGAATAATTGTTTCTCATTCTAAACTAATTATACGTAGTGTCGTTGCATGATTGAGGGTCTTCATATATAAATTATGATGGAATGAACACCTTTTCACGAGAAAATGTAAAAACTGACATTTGACAAAAATCAACTCAGCAGCAACACATATCTTCACGTGTGGGACCGGCTTGATAGTTGAANAGTTGAAGTAATGTTTTAGTCTAAATTATAAACAAAGTAAACAAAACCAATGTTTAAAACTGACCTTAACTCTTCCCACGTGAAGAACTTCCTGGTGTGTGGGTATTTTAGGTGCATCTTCGAAACTTTGTCGTGCTATAACTTCATTAATCAAAATCCGAAATTGTCCATGTAGGCCGCCATATTGTTTATTACCGGTACCTTGGTTTCGCCATTACTTCTTATCAGCTTACTCCCCATAGCACCTTTCGAATGGTGTAGAAAATCTCATTTTAAGTCAAAGTTTGCACCATACATAATATTTTAGGGTAATATTGAACCAAAATTCTATACATCTAGCTGAATATTTCATCCAAATATTTGTTTTTGCTGAATTTTATGAGTAATCCATTCAAAGTTTTCTGAAAAATATGTAAATATTCAGAGGGATAACAAACAGTTGCTGGAATACCCAATAGACAAATCAATAATAAAGTGATCCGTCGAAATCGATACGTCTGTCGCATGACGTCATCAAATCTGAAACCACGCCCCAAAACTTAATATTCATGAGACATTTTGCCTAAAGACAACATTATTCTCCACTTGCAATGCAAAAGGGCGGGGCCTGGACAAATATGGCATGGCCTACGTGAGGAGCGTGCAGCAACACATGGCTATGTGCACGATATCGGTGAACATGGAGATATTGGGCAATTTCAAGTACAAGGCAAAGTCCGGCGTATCATGAACTCGCTATCGCAAATTCATGCAGACGGTTATTTCTGTTGCACATGGATTCATTTCGCTAATTTACCTTCATCACTCGTGCTTCGATTTCCAACACATGATGTCATCGCCCGATCAACAATTCATCTTTCTGATCCATACTGCATTTTATTGAAATCGACTTTAATTTTATGCTACCATCATTGTTCTAAATATCGACAATGAACAACGGCCACACGCAGTCATCCATCAGAAACCGAGCTCCCAAATCGAAATTGAATGAATTTTCAGAGGCCCACCTGTTAAAAGAAACCCCGCCAATTCTTGAAGTCGGCTCGTGATATTTAAAGCTAAAGGCATCCACTGGATTCGCAGAATCATCAAATGGAACGATGTACCTTGTCACTGACAAACGGGTAAACGACCTATAACAGCATGCAGGAAAGTATACATAAAACTGTGATTGATATTTATAAATATAATTGTCAGGTAAACGAAAATAAAAATAAGGAAATGTTTATTGATATCAAATTCAAAATGGTCTACCGATTTACTGTTTATTTGGGTCAAAGTATTATGTGTACCTTTCTTAGCATAGATTATTAACATAGCTAAGGTAATGAATATGGATTATGTATTTTTTTTTCATTATTGTTTATGTATTCTTGCTTTGAGGTACAACCCGATCGTAATCGAAAAGACATATGGAATATCTAAACGTGGGCTGTGGTTAACAATTTTTATGTACTCTCACTGCATCATTTTCTGAAATCAAACTATAGATGTGCAGCCCGCACCCCACCCCCCTCCCACCCCTACCGTATCCCTGGCATTTCTCGACTAACAATAGAACAGTTTCGTAATGTATTCAAATTTATTCACTTTTGCCCCAAGATGAACTCTGTATAAACCTGTCAAAAGATGATAAGAGTATAATAATCAGAATGCTATCACAGTATCGGCATAATTAACGTTGCTAGGTTGGACAAACATTGTAGCTTGATCAACCTAGCAACAACTACTGCATGTTACTCACATTCCTTCCATTTAAATAGGATTATTTAACAATGGCAGGTGAACAAATAGTTTCAATTGTCATTGCGCGTTTGAAGAGTGCATAAAACTTGAATACACTACGAAAATGGCCTATTATACCTAACTTATTGTTTTTAAGAATATGTTTTAATGTACATATTTCTTTAGGTTGAATCAACAAATGTACTATGCGGCACCCATATATTTATCGAAGAAAAATATATATGTTTGCGTTTAGATCTTTGAAAAGCGGTTTTAAAACAATAAGATAAAGTAAACTACTTGCAGATAAGTGCATGATATACGTCATACATGAGCATACCCAAATTTTGGAGACCGGGGGGGGGGGGTCGACTGCTTGCGCCCTTCTTAGCAAATTTAGCTCCCCCGTAGGCATGGTGGGGCTGAGCTAGACTGTTAAGCAAAAAAAAAAAAAAAAAAAAAAAAAGATTTAAAAGCTAGGGGTCTTCACCTCATATTTGGCACCCCTCTCAGCAAAGTTGGCGCCCCCGAGGGAGGCTGAGCTGCATGGGCTGACAAGAAAAAAGCAATTAAGAGGAAAAAAGTCTTCACCTCAAATTTGGTGCCCCTCTTAGCAATTTTTGCGCCCTTTTTACACCTCAAATTTGGCACCCCTAGCTTTGACCATCCCCATCGCATGTCATATCACGTTGCCAGTTTTCATGAAAATCACTCTCAAGTTATAATTGAAGTGTTAATAACTTTAATTTTTTTTTATTAAGTGTCCGATTTACTTTTTTAATCTGTTCGTTTGATTTTTCTGCTTTTAATAGAAGGGAGAGTTTTCTGGCGCACACCAGGTCTAGGATAATTATGAATTTTGACTGAAAATATAATGTGCGTTGACTTTGTACATGAAATCACGTTTTGAGCCATTAGTTAACGAATTTTTCTCAAACTCGCATAAATCCAGAACAGTATAATATACCCTGTCATTGCAAAATAATGGTAATTATTTCACGCAAGCTTGTTCGATCAAATATCTTGGAGAGGCGAGAGATGAAAAAGGGGGCAACATTTTTGCTTCGTCGCATAGACTGAGCTAGGTAGATTTGCAGTAAGACATCAAGTATATAGAACATATACCAATTAGAACTTTCCCAACGACTCTGTACAGCTGCAGAAAAACGCAAAAAAAAAAGTGTTTCCCCGTGTGCCATTCTACAAGCATGTTGTAATAATATTAGAGAATTTATTTTGTAATGGATTTTGTGCACGAAAGACATTTTGCTTAAATGCCGGAAAGTTATTTAATTTGTTCAATTTCTTTGTCAAAGGATTTCACGTTTCCGATCCAACATCGTCGTAAGATAAACGGAACGGGGGCTAAAAGATGTAACATTAACTTATGACCAATCGTATGTGTATGGTAAAATGTTTACCAAAGATATGCGCTTAATTGCAAAATTGCAAAATTAATCATATCTCTTTATGTTATAGACCCTAACGATATTTGATCCCATGTAGGATTTCTCATGGATCATTTTGTTCATGTTTGAGCAAAATAATAGTCTCAATCGTTGGATAGATAGACAGATATTATTGACTCTATAGACCCCCTCTCGGGATATGAGAGTACAAACATAGCAAGATAATAATAATATTAATAAAAGATGCAATATAGCGCACGTATCCACTCTGCTGAGTGCTCAAGGCGCTTTGCAATATTGTTACTCTGGCTTTAGCCCGGCAGTATAAACATATTTACATGACATACATACATGCAATCACACAAACATGTATAGCTAAGTCTATAAGTATCATGTATTAATCAAATTTGGATACATGAGCGTAAATACAAACATTTGCAGGTCCAGCTTAACACTGCATGGCTGTTTTACTTTTCTACCACTACAAATATAATAACGATTCATTTTAATATTGCATTGTATGCTCTTCCGACTGGAAAGATTTTGATTAACAGTGGCTGTGTAGATAATATAGTGGATCATTAATTGTACATGTCAATATGTTGGATAAACTTTACCCCTATTATCTTGAGAATGTAATCACAAGGACAGTATTATATTAAGTAGCCAAAATGTTTCAATTTATGATTGATAAATCATTGATAATGATCCTTATATCCGACGAAATTCCCCGCCAATTCTTTCGATTTCTACTAATAATTTATCACTTCTTCTTCCTGATTAAAAACTAAGTGGTGATAAACCCAAGTGGTTCATATGGCTACGTGCAAAGCTACACACGCCGGCCTGGGCATGAGAAAATATTAATATGTGACATGACTTTTGAATGCGGGGCGGATCCACGTTTTTTCAAAAGAGGGGGGGGGGGTGACTGTGACATACAAAAAAAAAAGGTCAACGCTTCCGAAAATATTTTGACATGAAAATTAAACAGAGATTTTCATTATAATGTTTGTTTATATAAAAAAAAAAATAACAACAAATCTTGTGCTGGGCGAAGGGGAGGGGCAGATTATGCCCTACCAATATTGGGGGCGACCCGTCGGCCCACTTGAATTCAGCTCAAATAGCCGATGAACCCTACCATAGGTAGTTCGTGTTCAGCCCCATTCATCGAGCGGGCTGGTGTGCGATATTGGGAATAACCACTCCTCCTACTCCTTCTTCTCCCTCTTCTTCTTCTTCTTCTTTTTCATTTTCTTCTTTTTGTCCGATCATAATATTATTTTTTTAAAAAAATATGTAAGGAAGCTCAATTTTGAAGCTCATTTCTGAACCCATCTTGTGATAACCATCCATTGCACAGAGTGTAGATTCCGAAATCAAATGTGCCAATAATGGTAGAATTATTACGGTTTGGGGGGTCCCCGGGCATGGTGCGACCCCCCCCCCCCTCAACTTAACACGCAGTCAAACAGACATACGCGCCCTTTTTAATTAGGCATAAATGTTCGTCTATGAAACCCGCTAGACAAAGTCGAGATAATTGTTTTATGAGCAAATAAAATATGAAATCTACGTACAATCGTTTATGTACTTTGGGCGTATCATATAATGACTCAGTTTATATATTTACATAAGGACAGAATTTCCACATTGGCTTTATGATCTCAGAAAGATTTTTTTAATTGTCTAAGATATTCAACAAAATCGTGCAATTAAATTGCATCAAAGTTTGCTTGCATCGAAAGAAATCATAATTATCTAACACCAAGCCAGTGTTTATGCAGCATCAGAAAAAGTGTGAAAAAAGCGCCAGCAGGGAATTCATTAGATTGTGATCTTATAAGATAAAATGAATTACAGTATCTTTTATACGAAATTCAACTCACCTTGTTCAGTACCGATATTAATATGACAATTTATGTTTACAGGTTGCACAATGTAAATATCGACTCAGCGTGAAAATTAGCACCTTTTGTTCTACTAGGTGTCGTGGTCGAGTGGTTATGTCCTTGGACTTCAATCACAGGATCCCGGGTTCGATTCCCGTCTGCAACAATTTCCTTTGCCAAGAGATTTATCCACACTAGTCACTCTCACCCAGGTGCTATTTGGGTACCGGTAGGAAACAACCGTCTTTGGGTTTGTTTAGCAGTTCGCGTCTGACAGGAGAATTGCTATTAATCTCTCATGACCGGGTAATAATAACGCGAAGCGCTTTGGTCAGTTTCGATTATAATAATGATTTATAATAATAATTTGCATTTATAAAGCGCCTTTTCGTGAGATTCAAAGCGCATTGGAACTGGTAAAACGCTATAACGCATATTATAGTAAAAAGAATGAAATAAATAAATCTTAGTAAAGTGATAAAACATTCTGCGAATTAGTTCGGTGGGCACTGTACGTTTTTTTCCTGATTAGCTTTATTTCATCAAATATTTTACAGTTGCTATGCACTTCGTTAATGTTGAAATTTTAATCACATTTTGAGCCCAATAATAAAAGAGAAACCCATTAGCGATACTCTCGGCGAGCACTTGATAGATGATTGGACACGGTCTAGTAATGGACAATTAGACAGGATAATGTATAAGGATTGCAGAGATGAGTGCGATTAACAATAATTAAACCTGAGATGAAATGATATATATAGGTAAGTACGTATTATTGCATGATAAATGAGGGATGGTGATATTGATGATGGTCATTGTTATCATCATCAGCGTCAGTATCATAATTCATCATTTTCATTTTCATCATCGTCAACACCATCAGCATCATCATCATCATTATAATCAACACAATCATGATGTCATTTTCATCATCTTTCTCATATCATTTTCATCATCATAATTCATCATCATCATCATCACCATCATCATCATCACCATACCAGTTTCATCACCATCATCATCATCATCATCACCATATCAGTTTCATCACCATCATCATCATCATCATCACCATCATCAACATCATCATCATCATCATCATCATCATCATCATCATAATCATTTTCATCATCTTCATCATCATCATCGCCATCCTTATATCATTTTCATCATCATATTTATTATTACCATCATCATCACCATCATCCTCACCACCACCATCGTCACCACCACCATCGTCACCATCATCCTCATTATAAACGTAAGGTATTCAAAATAAGCATGCGGAATAATATCTGTAAATTCAAATAGATTTGTGGTTGCAACCTGTGAGGTAGGGTTATCTTTAAAGAATTGGTCCTAAAAAAAACACGACGTTCCGAGTAGATTTAACTAACTCGTCCTCAGGTGAGAGAATCTCAAGTGAAAAGCACACAAGTGGTCAATGCAGAGAAGCGATTTACTTTACATACACCTAGTTTGCTACACCTAGTTTTCTTCAATAAATGAATTGCGAATTGTGTAAAAAAAAAATAATAATGAATAATAATGAACGGCTTTTATATAAAGCGCTTATCAACTCTTCCTCTCCCTAAGCGCTCTACAATTGCATCATTATTACCCTGGCTTTAGCCCGGCAGCCACCATGCAGCGCACTAAGGCGTTTCAAAGAATAACTATTCCTACCAGGTATCCATTCACCTCACCTGGATTGAGTGCAGCACAATGTGGATACATTTCTTGCTGAAGGAAATTGACGTTATGGTTGGGATTCGAACCTACGACCCTCTAGTTAAAAGGCGAGAGTCATGACCACTACACCACGGCGCCTCCACAATATAATAAGATAATCCAAAAATCCCGACCAATCGAATTTATTTTTCGAAAATATTTTTTTTCTGGCATCATGAGACAGGGACGCTTTAGAAAGATGATATGAGTTTATCCGTGGCTTATCACAACATATCGTTAGACAATAGGGGGCAAGCGTGGGTTATCACGATCAAGTGTATAGTGTTTAACATCCATGTGATCATGCCGTGCTCAAATTACCAGAAAATATGATATTAGGGGTTAGGGGCGTATACAGGTTTTTCGAATGAGGATGCCATCGCTGCAGGGGGGGGGGGGG
>BQKZ01000870.1:92096-115789 GCA_036244855.1 Temnopleurus reevesii
AATCAGTGTTTATCCATGTTGGGATAAGGCAAGAATTATTTAATTAAAATCAACATTCATTTCCGATCACGTATAGAGAGTGGGGTCTGCATTCTGCACTAGTTTAAAATCGGGAGGGTACAACGTTGTACCCTTGGTACCAGCTTTCATCACATGGGATTAATTTTGAACCTCATCTTAGGGTATAATGAGGATGCCGGCGGGATGCCGGGGTTCAAATTAGTGACTTTGCGTTATTTTGGACCCTAACTGTACGCTAATTTCTTAGTGTGTAAGATTATTTCCAAATTTATTTTGCACTACATGTATTTCCATTTTATATACGATTATAGTCCTATGATGAGTAAACACTAGCAGTCATGTAGCCCTTTTATTAGAATGTTTTTTTTCTGTATCGCTATATTCATCTCTCTTCAGAAAGAGCATGAATAGAGTGGAGTTATTGTTATTCATAGGAATCGAAGTTTTTACAACCTGTGCGTATATATCAGGTGATTGCATTTTTTGTTACAAATAATAATCTATTTCATTTATGTTTTAATTTGTTGAAACTCAAGATGAATATTGCTCATATTTATGGAATGTAAAACAACAAAATAAAGCAGCAAACCCAATAATGTGTCCCGTGTATTTTGGGTTTTCTTTTTAGTTTGTGTCTTTATCCATGCGCATTTTCAAGTTTCAAGTTAATCATTAAATATTCAAAGTCAACAATAATCGTTCCGATATGCTTTCGACTTTTGGAATTATCATGACTCTTCTTTTTTCCTTCTTCTCCTTCTTCTTCTTCTTCTTTTTCTTCTTCTTCTTCCTCTTCTTCTTTTTCTTCTTCTTCTTCTTCTCCTCCACCTTCTTCTCCTTCTTCTCCTTTTTTGATTTCTTCTTCTTCTCCTCCTCCTTCTTTGTCTTCTTGTTCTTCTCATTGTCGTCGTCCTCCTCTTCCCCTGCGCAGCCTTCTTCTTATGCCACTTCTTTGTTTACTTCTTCTCTTCCTTCCTGTTAATTTCCAGAAACTAAACTTTAATATTTCTATATACCTTGACTTGATCCACAGTATGTTTTAAAATATAGTCACAAGTGTTTAACAATGACAAAAAGACAAAATATACACGTGAAAATACTTGTTATATGTGTTTATTTTATTCAATGCTATATTAATCCACACAACATACATACATTTAGTGGCTGATATCAAAGGGTAATTGAAAACTTGATCAAACAAAAATTGCATAGAGCCCAGAGCAAAAATAGGCAAAGTGAAATTATACATAACGGAAATCACAAATTAGAATTCTATACAATAAAATTGAATTACAAATATCAAAATGTTATATAATGCATATAATACATTTTATAAATCATATATACATATTAACACAAATCTACAATGCTCAAATTGCAAGATGGTATATAAATATACACACTTTATAATCCACATCAACCTAAAGATTTCAATACATGTATTTCTAGATAAATATTTTTCAACCTTATAAAACACTTGAATGCTAAAATGAAACTTAGTTACACAAACATGATTATGATATATTAAATCAAGAAACGGACAAACAAAAAAAAACAGCTACACAGACATAAATATGTTATACACTACTCAAAGAAAGTTAGAGATCACTTTTTAATTGTAACATTTCACTATGGGTTCACAACTCTGAATGAGTAGTGGAGCAAGAGACATTATACAACAGCTGAAATCAATCATGTTTGAAAATTATTACATGTTTGAAAATGACTACATGAATTAATTTGGTCTACTCTTGTATGCTATTATTTTTGTTAAACTGTCAGTTTGATTTTGTATGTTTAAATTTGTATTCTGATGAATTTGTATTTTTTTTTTTGTTTCAATAAATGCAGAAAGCTCTGCTAAAAAAAATTACAGTGGGTTTGATGGCATGTAATACAGTATCATTTTTGGCATTTTCAGAAATAAGGAACCTCATAATAATACATACACATTTATTAGTGATCCCTACTTATTTTTACTTTTGCATAGTGTATATTGTCTAATATTACATCAACACAACTCTTCTCTAAAATAAAAGAGCATGATGAGTGTTATATAATGCTCTGTTTGATATTTATCTTAAATCATGATTTCATGGATGGATAATTAAACATAGACAAATATGATAATGTGATGAACCCGATTTCCAAACACTACTGGAGTATTTTCCACAATGCATAGATTATTAGGAAAAATATACTCCATGCCTTGCGTTAAAAAAAATGGATCACTATATTCACAGAGAAGAGGATTTCAAGGTCTCTCAGATGATAAATATATCTCATTATAATGAAGTAATAAAATGCTTCTGTAACCTTACAATTAAACAAAACTTTGATACAAATTCTAATAAATATTTCAAGCTGTCTGCTTTTTGTCATTTATTTCTGAATTGATGATGATATCAATTAGGATATCAAACATATATGTCCCCTACTTTCCACTTCACAAGTTCAAATTTCCCACAAGTACTTGTGGTCATTCCGATACATGATTTATCTTAAAAACTCCTGAGAATTTTCTAAGAAGACCTTCCATAATATAATTTTATCAGCACGCAACATGCAAATCAAAATGATATTTAATGTACTAGTTGTTGATATAGGGGTTCTAGTTTCATTTTCGAAGCTTATAAATGATAGAAACAAAAACATCATCAATTGTCAAAATGGTGATCGCGGTCAGGACTTGGAAACTTTGAGGCATGATTCTAAAGATTAAACAATGTTGTCCTAAAATGCTGACCTTTACTACAAGTTGGTCTTGCGAGTGATAAAAAATGTTTAGCAGTAGTGACCTAAGTATGATTTTCTTTGTAAGGAAAAGCAATCTACACTAAATGAATATACGCATGAAGATAGTGACTTGTCCCTTCCAGTAGGCAGATTTACAAATAAATTTAAATTTATGCACGTTTCTTGCAAACGCCCGTTGTTACTAGGTATTTCTAAAGCATGTTCGCAACAATAGGACTACAAGGAATTTGACTACTTGGAATCCGGTTTGCATAGATTAATAGTTGCTATGTTGGGAAAACCTTAAGCAAGGTTTTGGGTTGTTAAGGAAAACTTTTCTATATAGAAAATGTATACAATTTGCATCTATCAGTAACCCCACCTATTGATTCAACATTAATAAACTCTTTCTCTTTCATACTGTGATTAACTACCAAAGAATAAAAAAAGTAAAGGTGTGTTTACACTGTACCCTGCACTACTTTGTGATTGGCAAATTTTTAACATCCCCTGCATGGAATACCATAAGAGGCAATAAACGACCAAGACAGTGAATAAATGAGATTCTGTAATGTAATGCCAGATGCGGTGTGAACATGCCTAAACTCTGCCTTCATAGTTGGTATTTTCTTTATAAATTACTACTCCTCTGAAAAGGGACTTTCCAGAAGTGAAATTTATGGCACTCGAAAAGGAACGGTAGCCTCTTGAATTGAATTAACGAGTCAGAATAACTCAGCTATTTTTCTAAGTCTCGCAATATTAATAACTCTTGCAGCTATCCTAGTGGAGTCATATCACAATAATAATAATGATAATAATTAGATAATTTATATAGCGCAGTCACTACATGGATATACTCTACTGCGCTGTGATGTTAGGGTCTGTGGATATTGTCACTAAAATAATGCATAAAGGTACAGAATCATCATCTCAAGATGTTGATTACACAAAGAAAACTGTGAAAAAATTCAAAGTCATTTCATATTGTTCATAAACATGCAGTAGAGACAGCAATAATGCTGCACCTTCCAGTGATTAATTTCATATATGTACAAAATATCTAGCTACTTATGGGTTGGACAACACAGAATAAACTACACTAGGTGCTTTTTTTTCTTCAAATTTATCATTCAAATTGACAAACGTTGTGCTGAGATGTGACGGCAAAAATAACAACTACAGTCAAACCTGTCTATAGTGGCCACTGTCTATAGTGACCACCTGTCTATAGTGGCCACGTAGATTGATTCCCTCCAGGTGAAAATGCATGTTATAGAACCTGTCTATAGAGGCCACCTGTCTACAGTGGCCACTTTTTCTGTTTCCCTTGGGGTGGCCTCTATAGACAGGTTTGACTGTACATACATTCATGTACGTACAAAACTATATCTTTTAGTCCAAGTGTAGAACTTAGGCCAAAAACACAATAGTTTAGTTGCCTAGGATATTGAAAAATAACATTGGTTATTCCGATAATGTTTTCTTTCTTTCTTTTTTTTAAATTTTAAAACACATTTATTATGAGAAAAAAATATCACCAGTGACTTTTAAAATGACTGGGAAAACCTTTTAGAAATACCAAGCATTTTTCAAAGACATCTTGTGTCAAAGGTGATTGAATATTTTGTGCGAAAACCTTTTAGTAAAAAAAAAAAACTCTTATCACTTTTCATAACAAAGACATCAGCAGAGTATGTATATACAAAAAAATGGAGGCAGTACATTTCATTTTGCAGCATTGGGGTGGGACTGTACAGGCAACTAAGCAGGAGACTATGAAACACTTGCCAAAATAGAAATCTGCCTCAAACACTTAAAAAATTAGTTTGAAGACAGCAGTCAAATAAGAAGCCTTCACGATACAAATTATAATCAGCTTGGATTGCTTACTTTGCTTATTTGTCAAAAGTTCAAATGTATAAATTGAGGGATTTTGTAAAGTCGGGTCATTGCTTCATTTTTCTAATATCATCAATATTGTATTCATACTTAAATGAACATATAATATGATAATAATAGGTCCATTTATATAGCGCAATCACTATATGCATATACTCTACTGCGCTTGATACTAGATACCATATTATTACCCTGGCTATAACTGCCGAGCAAGCCAGTTAGGCGCTCAAGCATTCCAAGGAATATATTCCTGCCAGGTACCCATTTTTTCACCTGGGTTGAGTGCAGCACAATGTGGATAAATTTCTTGCTGAAGGAAATTGACGCCATGGGTGAGACTCAAACCAAAGACCCTCTGGTTGAAAGGCGAGAGTCGGAACCACTACACCATGACGCCTCCACATATATCATATATCATCTCATTTGACTTAACATATAAATACTGAGGAGGACACTTGCATATTCAAAGAATACAGCTTTGCATAGATACAGATGAAAGACTACTTATAAAGGAATTATATATTTTCATAATTTCAATTTACATGGTTTCTATTTACAATAAATTCAATAATTAACCAAATTCGATCAAGGAATAAAAAATACAATAACATAAATAGATGCTATGATTTTGATCATAGCAAGAAAAGTTGTGGACGGAGTATAAAAATGAAATCTTTGCATTATTGCATAAAAATAAGTTCATAAAGTTGGAAGAAAATTTCAGAAAAAAAGATAAATAAAAGACTGGCAGTACAGAATATTTTACAATCTACACATATTCACAAATGCTAAAAAGTAAGGAAATAAAATTGGTAAAAGTACATAACATTTGTAACACATAAATTTGTAAAACATATATTAATTTTCTTATAAACCACACAGGCAGCTTTATGATTGAGGGGAGTGGTTTACAACCAGAGGGCGTGGCTCATAGATGAGTGACAGCGACCTCACCATTAAGAGATCACAGGTAGACGTGGCATAGGTTTTGTTTGTTTGTTTGTTTTTGTTTTTTGATGGTGTTTGACGTGTCTACGTCCCGTACACCAGTAGCTAGAGGTAATTAGTAAAAACCTTGATTTAGCAAACAACATATAATACTGGTTCTGTCCTGTGTCTTATAACAATGTTCTAGTTACTATACTTTCCTGTATTCATTGGTTTTTATATTGGGATGGTACGCTTCTGCTGGGAGTTCTTTTGATCTATGTTAAACTTTCAATCCAATAGAATGGATGAAGGTCAGGATGAGGTCATGATTTTTGCGATCCGCAAGCAGATTCTTTGAGGTCATTTGGTCGGGAAAGAACCTTAGACTCTGCTGTAAGATAGCCCGTTGCGCTGCATATTTGGTGCATTTTGTTAGGAGGTGGGGTACATCATCTTTGAGTAGGCAGACCTCACACAATGTGGCTAGAAGCTTACCTTTTGAGCAATGTCCAGCCTACCTTCTAGAATATAATATTCTCAGCTAGGGTAACTCCATATCTCAGGCATAGGGGGGGGGACTTATTTGATGGAGGGGAGTGGTCTACATGCAGAGGGTGTGGCTTATTGATGAGTGACAGTTACCTCACCATGATGAGATTAACGATGGGCGTGGCATGGGTGGCTTGAAGCTAACCTTTTGAGCACAGTCCAGCCTACCTTCTAGAATATAATTTTCTCAGCTACGCTAACTCCATATCTCAGACTTAGGGGGGGGGGGAACTTATTTGATGGAGGGGAGTGGCCTACATGCAGAGGGTGTGGCTTATTGATGAGTGACAGTTACCTCACCATGATGAGATAACAGGTGAGTGTGGCATGGGTGGAACAAATCTGAACTTTTTTTTAGGTTTGTCCAGCCTACCTTGCGGATCATAATTATCCAGCTAAGCTTACTCCATATCTCTGCTTGGGGAGGGGCTTACTTGATGGAGGGGAGTGTCTAGTGGCTAACATCCAGAGGGTGTGGCTAATGGATGAGTGGCAGTTTCATCACCATGATGAGATAACAGGTGGGCGTGGCATAGGAGGCTTGAAGCTAACCTTTTGACCATTGTCCAGCCTACCTTGCGTACCATAATTATCCAGCCAAGCTTACTCCATATCTCTGCTTGGGGAGTGGCTTACTTGGTGAAATGGAGTGGCCTACATCCTGAGGGTGTGGCTCATGGATGAGTGTCAGTCACCTCACCATGATGAAATAACAGGTGGGCGTGGCATAGGAGGCTTGAAGCTAACCTTTTGACCGTTGTCCAGTCTCCCTAACTGAGCATGGTGTTGCTGGTGTGGTGATTGAAAAGGACTTGGCTGGGAACTATATCTGATGCTTCCCCCACCCTGAAAATACGAAAAAACATCATTAGTATTTTGGAAGGAAATGTCACTCTCTGTAAATTCATGATCTTTTCCAATACCAAGAGAGAGTATAAACTCCATAGTGGACACATTGTGATGAAGTGGTTCCGGCTCTTGCCTCTCAACTTCAGGGTCAGCGATAAATTCATCCACACCGAGCTGCACTTGACCCAGGACCTTAAATAAGTTCCCGGAAGGAAATGAAGAAAGTTGGCCCCACTGCAGGCAGACAATGAAGAAGTTCCCCAAGGAGCTAAGGTAACCCACTCTTAGGGAATGTTATTCAAAAGTTGCAATTGATCGCAAGTTGCAGTTGATCGGTATGATCAATCAAAATCATTGTTTCATGCACGTCTTGACATTAGAAGCGTGTATCATGCGCAAATGAAACTGCAAGTTACAGTTTGCAACTGATTTGCAGTTGATTTGCAATCAATTGCAACTTTTGAACAACACCCACATAGTGTGGTTGTTGATGCTATCTATCTTTTGACCAGGGAAACAATATTGTTACAGCGCTTTGGGCAATGTGGGAAAACCACCATCTAAGAAATAATAATTTTACTATTATTATAATTATCATTATAGGTTACACTTACCCTTGAACTGCCTGCTGATGACGGGGCTGACTTTCTCAATGGAGCAGATCCCATACGACTACCAGGGGCCCCGGATCCAGCATACAGCTCACCTGGAAAAGAAGAAAAAGGAATAGGATAAGATAATGAATTGAGGAAGTATAGCTATTAATGTCTTCCTGTTTTTTACCAAGTTTTATTTATTGCCCATTGTTTGGAGTAACTAGAATTACAAGGCAAATTAATATTTCAGGGGAAAAATCTTGCCAAAGTCAAATCTGCTGGGATTGAAATGACTTAAAGGGTATCTGAGGTGAAAAATATAATTTGTATATAACTTAAGTACATAAAATTGACCAAAATAACTTTATCTGACATGATTTCGATTACTAGTTGAGGAGTTATAAGTGTATGATCGTCTCGTTCACGATAGACACACAGGCCCGTATTCTGAAGTGAGGTTTAACTTTAATTAGAGTTTAAATCTGTGGTTTAAGTATGGTAAGCCAAAAGAGGCTTGAATCTATAACAGTTGATGTTTAATTTACCAGGATATTTGGCACTCATTTATTAAAAACTGTCTTGGAATGCAAGCTTAAATAGTTTTCTACAATATTAGAGCATGGGAAAAGAGAGCAGTTAATATAAGAATTGTACAGTTTAAATAAAGGTTTGGCAATTTGGGCTTACCATACTCAAACCACAGATTTAAACTCTAGTTTAAGTTAAACCTGACATCAGAATACGGGCCACAGAGTCTAACCCCGAGTGAGGCTCCTGGCATGGCTTCTTGAATGCGTGGGCACTCTTTGTGTGCACATCCCCATATCTTAAACGTGTGAGCTAGGCCTCGTACAATTGATTTTTTAATTAATCATGATAAATGTTTAATCTTTTAAATTCAACATTTAAAGCTAAGGATGTTTTTATGTCGTGGCATGTTTCAAGGAGTTGGTTTGTGTATACTACCAACTAGAAAATCGTTATTTTGGGCCTCAAGTACACTTTTAAGAAAATTCAACTTGCTAGGGGTAAAAACTATGGCATATGAATTAAAAAAGGCTCTGAAAAGACTTATGACTTAAGCGATTCCTTGACTGATACTTGGTCGACTTTGGCAAGGTTTACTGTACAAATATATAACAAATTATGAAGATTAAGTTTGTTACTTAGTGATCCAATTTGGGGGAAGGGGGTAGAACTTGGTGAAATCCATTATTTGAGAGCACATAGAACACCAGAACCCTTTAATTCAGCAGGGATGCAAACTAAAAATCGTATTTTTCGTCCAAATACATTTCGATAAGGGGTACCAAACTCTATGGACATTAGCAATCATTCGGAACATAAAAATGTGTCGTCATGAAAACCTTCAAGTATTCAACTATTTTCTATGGAAAACATGGTAAATATACTATACAATTTTACCAGTTTGTCACCGTGAAGGGGTGGCCTAAGGCAAACGTAAAAATTCAACTATTGCATCATTCAATTCTTGTTTTACCTGTTAAAGGGTCTGGAACCGGTTTGGAGTTCTGGGACCATGTCTGTCTGCATGTACTGCTGTTATCGTTGCCGTTGGTGAGGACACGAGGCTGACCAGTAGAAGGGTGTACATCTTCGCCACTATAGGTTCCATGCGGGTGCTTGGCTGGAGAGAGGGAGGGCGGATCTTGCTTTTCCCTATGGATAAGAAGAGAGATGAACAGAGAGTTAGTAAGGATCCCTGGTTGGCCAGATGAGAATTCAATGTTCTCACCTACCATTGTGTTTCATTGGATATCAACAATATCTTATCCCTCAAAATTCCTCCAAAAGGAAGGGTACCTATTGTAATCTGCCCAATCAAACAATTCTTTTGTCATATACCAATTTCTCACATGAAGAAATTGGTCCAGGACCATCGCTTACCCCATATTATCCTTGGCCCAATACTAAATTTATTTCCTTTTTTCACATGCCAAATCTTCTGCCTAACTCGGGTCAAAGAAATGCTGGGTGTTCTCACAAAAATTTACTATTCCCAGACATGAGGTCATAACAGCTAGCAACTAAAGTAATTTCTTTGATCAGACTAAATGGTTAGGAATGAAGAGATTTTATGATCTTTTTGTGATTAAGAGCAACCGACCTTGGCTTCAGACCCCTTTCATTTCTCACATGAATTCTTGGTTTGAGGCAACAACCCTTAGCAACACAATTGCAGGATAACCCTGCAATTTGCGGCCATCAGGTCCAGCACTAAAATCAGCATTATCCCACTTTGCAAAAACACATTTGAGAAAAGAAAGTGGGCAATGCTTGATCTGGTACTATAGGTGGGGCTAAATTGCAATTTAACCCCACCCATAATACAGGACTAAGGGATTTGTTCGATTTGCCTATGAAAAAAAGGCTATCAACGACCAAAAATTTATTTGACTGGATAGTTCAAACCCAGTAGAGCCTATGATTTTTTTTGTAACGACCGGGTTACTGCACACAGCAGTAGCGTGTGTACCCCTTCATGGGCCGTTGGCAATGATCTTGAATAAATTCTTTCATCAGTTCTAACTTTGTTGTGTATTTCTACAGTCAAATAGATAAAACTAATCATTACCTCTTGAGGACCACTGCAGGCTTGCCGTCGATCTCGACTTCGAACTCTGGATTGGGATTGGACGCTCCTCCCTCGTACTCCTGATCGATGATGTCGTGTCCTGCAGAGCTGTCGGTGTCACCGTCGTATGATCTTGCCGTCTTGGTGAAGCGGTGGGCAGCAGTCGTCCATGCTATGGCCTGTTTAAGGATGGATAATAACAAAATGAGCCATTATTTTGAGTTGAATATTGCTTTGAGCATTCTGGAATCAAATATGCATTTAAAGAATTTCATTGTCACTAGAAAACTTGAGGTCACTACATGAATTTTACTCTGAAAGTATGGCTGCCTCTAGCTTTTTTTTCAGAAGGGCTGCGTTCCAAAAAAATTCTGACAAAACAAAAAAAACACTTTACATTCTGCCAGTGAGATGACAAGCAAAGGCTTGTACATTACATTTGACATCTCACCAGCAGTTTCACAAGCAAAATTCTGCACCATTTACTCTTTTCACCTCTAAGGTATGTTCAGCTAACATCCTAAAGGGGGTGAGTTTGCACCCTCCAGACCCTGTCTATAAATAAGCAACTGAGGCAAACCACCAGGAGTGTACTGGTGGGTTCAAATTCATGCTTTGATCTATTATGAGATTATGAGTTATAATTCTTGGAGAAAAGGTTGTTTGGGACTTACATAAAGAGACTTTTCAAAATAGGACCTTCAGCCTTTCCGCCATCATTTGGAATATTGAAGAGGCACACTCTATTACTACGTTATGTAATTTTGATTATGACCTGCTTTCGCAATAACCTGGTTGATTACTATAACTTATTTGAATATGTTAAAAGAAGAGTCTACCCCAAAATAATGATTTTTTTTAACAGAAGCAGAAAAAATTGGTGAGTAAAACAAAAACAAGTTTGAAGAAAATCGGACAAGTAATAAAAAAAAAAAGTTATGCATTTTTAAAGATTTGAAAAAATGGGCAAATCAGTAAAAATTTCCAGAGATGTTGCCAACTTGATGACATGGGCGCACAACTAACCAGAGTTTTCATTATAAATATAGTGCAAAATTCATTATTTTTACAGAAAGTTGCAAAGTTTGTTTGAATGTAAACATGCAAATAGTGGATCTACATATCTATCATAAAGATATCCTATGGTTAAAGTTTTGAGGAAATCATATGTTTGGGGAAAAAGTAACATTTTATAACATTGATATGAATGTAATAGATGGTCAGTTGTGCACCTGTGACATCATCAGTTGCCAATTTGTCTAAATATTCAAACATTCATAACTCTCTTATTAGTTGTCCGATTTTCCTCAAACTTTTTTTGTTCTGTTCATCTATTTTTCTTCTCCTGTTAAAGAAATATAATTTTTGGGTACACTCTTCTTTTAAACTTAAATGTTGCTGCTTATGCATCATTACTTTATTCATATTTGCAGTAAAATGATAGAAAACATCACTATAGATTTACCTGGCCATTAGGTTTACATAGGATGGTTGTACATTCAGGTCCAGTACCCCATTTATGCTGCTCCTTCCACAGAAAGTCGGTGGGTGGATTGTGATGAGCTAGACTCGATGCTGACCAAACCTACAAGAAACAAAAAATTAAAAAATGATTATTTGAAATATGTGGAATAAAAGGTAAACTGAACATATTGAAAGTTTGAACATGATCAGTTACCTCCTACTTAGATCATGGGCTTGCAAGAAGATATATACATTAAACTCTGAGTCAAATAATTGATTAAGTCTATGTTATTTTTTTAACAAATCTGTGTCATTTACCTCAAAAAGGGTAGGATTCGAACCTACGACTCTCTGGTTGAAAGGCGAGAGTCAGAACCACTACATCATGTCACTTCCTACCAATGGTTGAACAATGGTTTCCAATAATGAAGTTTAAATTAATCTAGATCTAAGTAACTGTCATTTAGACCATTGGTTTAATTTTTAAAAAGTGTGTGTTTAACTAACAATGGCTTAGTCCCAGTTAAGTTAAAACCCGCTAGGAAACGAACCACTGCGTTTTATTATGTGATATTTTGCTTTTCTCACCGTTATGACAGATCCAGGCCTGAACATCGTTCTCGGTGGGAATCGGAACACTGTGACGGGATGACCTCCAACATTCTGCTTGATGAGGAATCAGAATCGGCCCCCCCTCCCCCGCCATTTGAAATAATGATAAGTTGAAACCCGCTATGAAACGAACCACTGCGTTTTATTACGTGATATTTTTCTTTTCTCACCGTTATGACAGATCCGGGCCTGAACCTCGTTCTCGGCGGAAAGCGGAACACTGCGACTGGATGACCACCAACGTTTTGCTGGATCAGAAATCCACCGACCTCGATGTCCTCGTTTCCCGAAGCATTGAAGAGTCGCACAAACTTGCCGTCTTCGTTGATCTCCAGAATCTTGAGTGAACTGATTGCACTGAATGAATAAAAACAAACAAACAAACAGTGAATAATTTGTTGTCATTTACTTGTCAAATTATCAGAAGTGATGATTTTCCTCCTTAATATGGGATATAACTTTCCAAATCTGAACATATGTGCCACCTTAAATGCTCCCTAAATAAAGCTATTGCATAAGCTTGTATTTTGTCTGTAACTAAGGACTTACAAATACCAAACAAACTTGCCTTTTTACATGTACAATTCTGTTTTTGTATATATCCTATTATTTGCATACCATATTTGAGCCTAATTTTGTGCACTAACAATGCAGTTATTTGTGACAGCATTTTCATACATTTTCATACATTTCATACAATGCATACATCCATTTTCATAATGTTCATACAAATTGTTTTATCTCTTAATAGAAATGAAGGAAACAGAATGGATAAATAAATTGACTTGAAATTAATTAATCATTTTACTTCTAAATCTTGGAACAGTGACTTCTGGAATATACTGGACATCATGTCTTCAATGGCTAGAGCTTTGAGTTACTTTCTTCATTTTATGTGGCAGAGACATTTTCTAGCTAAAAAGTATTTTATTTGTGATACAGACATTTGGTCGATCCATGTTTGCTCACACATAAAATGTTTGCTTGTGTATAAACTTTTTAGGGAGGTTTGTGGTGATGTTCAAGGGAGAATTTAGGTGAACACCATGGGAGAGGGGCTGCCAAAGGCACTAAAAAAAATAAAAACCCAGTTTTTACCTTGAAGTTGCTGTTGTGTAGTCATGCGAGATTGGCGTGGGGCTTGGCGGTCCAGTACGGGCTCTGATGATTGGTCCGATGGTCTTCCTTGATGTTAGGTCTCCGAACATGGCATCAAAATAGTCCTTGCCTTGGCCCATGGTGGATAGGACTGGTACTGAAGATGGTCTTGCACCTGAAATAATATTATGTTCAAAGTTTAGAAATAATATATTGCCATAATTATGCGTTTCCATTTGAAGCTAACAAAGAAAATAATATGTGGGACTGCATTATCAAAAATATGACGATAGTCTTCCTTGATGTTAGGTCTCTGAACATGGCGTCAAAATAGTCCTTGCCTTGGCCCATGGTGGATAGGACTGGTACTGAAGATGGCCTTGCACCTGTTGTAATATCATGTTCAATTTGTTTTAAAATAGTCCATTGCCATATGCTTTTTCATACGAAGCTAACACAGAAAATAACATGTGGGTCTGCAATATTAAAAATATGACGATGGTGTTTCTTTATGTTAGGTCTCTGAATATGGCATCAAAATAGTCCTTGTCCTGGCCCATCGTGGATAGGACTGAAAGGGATGATGGTCTTGCACCTGTTGTTTTAAATTGGTCTCTATTCCTCATAAAGAATTCAATTTAGACTGAAATTGTAAATGATTCTATTGATTCTTCCTCAAATTACAAGCACTGCAAATCTATTCTACACCAGGAAAGTTTAATAAAAATCACGGAAAAGGAGATGGAGTTGAAATATATCATTTTATATCATACATGAAGAAAGCAAAGTTCACTTCCTAACTTGAAAAAAATGGATCTGATGATCCATTGAAGAAAAAAATCAAATTACAAAATAAGAAAAAAAGACTTACTGCGTGGGCTAGTGGTCCTGATGTATGATGGTGTGGGGTCTACAGTGGCAGGCCGGTGGTGTAGGGGTGGGCTAGGGAGAGTCACCGGTCTAGCTGGTAGTATCATTGGTCCGGGTATATTTATTAACCTGCAAATCAAAATATAGTTCATTTATTAATTCTAAATGCATTGATCTGTAATTTTATGTATGCCCTGTACCTAACCTTGTAGAGTAAAGTAATTACACTGAAATGTGTTTTTAATGAGGTCTTTAATCATTGCATTTTGATCATTTTGTTATGGAACTCAAGGTAGCTTGCAGTTCCATAAGAAACATTTTCCTTCAATTACTCCTGAATAGGACTGAGAGCAAGATCTAATGATAAAGACGATGATGAACACAATGTTTCGGCATAGTTGAATGATCCGTCATCAGGTGAAGGCTCTTCAAGCCTTGTTCCCAAGAAATTTCTCCTACATTGTAAAACTTAAAGCTCTTAGAATTCTTAATAATAATAATAATAATAATTATTACATTTATAAGGTGCTTTATACAGGTGTTTCAGAGTGCACAGGTGGTCTGACTAATCATAATACCGGTAAAAAAAAATGAAAATAAATACATAGTACATAATTAATAGAAAACAAAATACTTAATTATAAACTTGGTGTACGCCTCCAAAAATGTACTACAAAATTAAATTATAACTGTTTCAATAGGTGGGTCTTGAGAAGGGATTTAAATAATTCAACAGATCAATTCTTCAATTGATATTTGGATCCTATACAAACACCATTGATACCAACTGTACATGAATATGGAAGAGGATCAAGAAATTTAAATGTAAATCACAAAGCAGCCATAAGAGATATAACTGCTTTTGGGAGAAAATGATAGAAATAATGATATATGATCCAGGATTTATACAAAAATAAATCACATAATTTTTCTGAAATATTTGCCATTTCTGTAAACTCACTTTCTCTCCTCTTCCAAGAGCATGCCTTTCAGGGCCTCAAGCTCCACCCTAACTGGTTGCTTAGCATCCGTTGCCTTGGTGATCTCCCTCATCTTCTCAACGAGGGCCTCCTGCATGTCTCGGAGCTTATCTTCAAGATTTCGGACGTGAGCCGATGTCTTCTCTCGCTCTATCGAAACGGTGTCACGAAGATTGCGGTTTGCATTTTCTGCTGCAGTGAGCTGCAATACAAATAATACAAAAAGTCATTAATATGATTGTTTGAAGATTGTCCTCCAAGTTGCACACATGAGCCTCCATATTTTTTCATATCATATTGAAACAGCGTCGCAAAGATTTTTGTTACCCATAAATTCCAAGTTTTTCTAAATCAATGTAGCTTACAAAACTATTAACAAATCTTTCTAAGAACAATTTAAATATTCCCCTTACACATTGAACCATTCAGGAATTATTTTTCAAATAAATTCAATCACTATTCCTTTCATAAATTGGCAATAATAAGATATTTAATCATCTGTTTAAAACATTCCAATTGAATAAGATGTTATTATTTGGAAACTCCATCCACAAAAAGCATTATAAAGCATTAAAAGTTGACAATTTGCAACAAACCAAGGATTTTTTTCTTAAATGTTAAATGTGTTGCCAATCTAGGGATTTGTGACAACGTTAGTGATTATTTTCATTAAAAAATTCTCTGCAACAGGCAACAAATGGTGACCCAATATTAATGGTCAAATCTGCTTTAGAATTATTTTCTCTTTCTTCTCATCTGGTATATTTATAGAGCCCTGCATCAAAAGTTATTGAACCAAAAATATGTAATGGTTAATAAGTTTAAAGTGACGATCTCTTCATTACTAACCTGATTTGTAAGTCGAGTGATATCACAATGTTGTTCCTCAATGTTTTTGGCCAATCTCTTGTTCTCATTGCTCATATGTTCCATCTCTGTCGCATCAGCATCAATTTTGTTCTTCAATTGTTGGATCTGTAAACCATGAACGTAAATAATTTTAAGGTATAGATTTGCATTGGTCAGGATGCAGAAATTGATGGGAAACATGCTGATGTAAAATTGCTGTACATGCATGAATATATATCTTAATGAAATTTGGAAAAGATTTTTGCACCTATTCCGGCTTCTTTTGGTTTGGAAATGCCAACCGATCGTTATTTCTACACGGCGCTGGATGAATAAACTACCAGATAATACGACCAGCAAATATGGTGGTATTATGTGTGGAACTGAGTTTGCATTCATTTTGCACGTGGGACAATGTAGGTCTGTTTGCTGTCTTTTCACAGTGGCAGCAGTGGAATAAAAGCTAAAATAAAGAATTCTTGGATATACAACTGTTTCTTACCTTTTAATAGTGGCAGCAGCGTGATATGAGCTAAAAAATGATTCTTGTATAGACAACTTTTTGTCGCATTTTCATATTGGCAGCAGTGGGATGTCAGCCATCATAAAGAATTCTTGGATATAACCTCTACATGGTGGCAGCCTTGGGATACCAGCCCAAATAAATCTTTTCATGGTGGCAGCAGTGGGATACAGCCCAAATAAAGAATTCTCTGATCAAGCCTTTTCATGGTGGCAGCAGTGGGTTACGAGCCATAATAAATATTTTTTTGGCCTTTTCATGGTAGCAGCAGTGGGATACAAACCCAAATACAACATTTTTAGATATAGCCGTTTCATGGTGGCAGCAGTGGGATACAAGCCCAAATACAACATTTTTAGATATAGCCTTTTCATGGTGGCAGCAGTGGGATGTGATCCAAAATAAAGAATTCTTGGATAAAGCTTTTTCATGGTGGCAGCAGTGGGAAGTAAGCAGCAATAAAGAATTATTGGCTGTTCAATGTCTATTCCTAGTTGCACCAAGAAGATGTGAGCCCTAATTTTAAGATGTATACAATAAGAAGAAGAGGAATAATGTCTTTAGGTCCAATTTACTATCATCGTCATCAAACATTATTAGTAACCTAATAAATGAATAGATCTTACATTTCTGTGAAAGGTTGCTTCTGAGTTCTCCTTATACTTCTGCAATTCCTGTGCAGCTGCGGCCCTCACATTTGCGAGAACCTCTTGTAGCGTGTTATCGGGTCGACTAAGCTCTCTGACCTTGCCTTCGAGCTGTAGAATTCTGTTAGCCTCGTCCTCCAGTCTGTTCCTCCATTCATTGGTTTGCTTTATAAAGAAAGATATCTTTCATGTTAACCCTTGTAATACAACTTTTCTGGTTTGGTTTTATATCATTTAATAAAAAAACATAAATTATGTTTAATATTACTGCGGGCCAAATAGGAAACAGTTTGTTAAAGAAAATGGCTAACATTATAGAGATTCAAAATGATTAAACCAGTACAATGTTCATATTTCTAAATCTTTGGCCAAAACAGAAATCATCTGATTTTCCTAGCTTCATTGCTCTTGTGCATTTAAAAATGCAAGTGATTTAAAATTTATAACACATCAGCGACCTGTCGTTCGTTTAAGTCTTTACAACAAAGTACCATGGGCAGATAAACCTCTACAGGGCTCTTCAGCGACTAGAGCTTAAGCGTTTCACTGGCCCACCTCTTACATTTTGAAATACTTACCTCATTATGTAATTGTTCTTGGAAATCTAGTTTCTTTTGCATATTGTTTCTGGCATCTTGTGCTTCTTGTCTTGCAACAGTCTCTCTGTCCAACCTACAGTGAAACAAAATTTTAAAAAATGAAAAGATATGAATCAATTTTTGCGTGCCTTCATACGGGTAGCAACTGTCATGTTGGGCTCCACATTTTGGCCTGACATTTACAACTATTTTAACGTTGATCAAGCCTTTTTTGTGCCCCATGTCTTTCAAATAAATTTCCATCATATACATGTACATGTATCCACAATGTCAATTCTATTGAACAATTCAAGACTTTCCTCTACACCCATCTCTTCAATGCCTAGTTTACCTCACTCAGCACACATCTTTTACCCATAATTTGTTATAAATTTTTCTCTATTATGTAACTCGATGGTTTAGTTCACCAATAACCTCTTGGGAAAAAATAAGTCAGGTGGTCCAAAGGATGTAATATTATACACCCTTGTAGCCAATATCTGTATAATAACAGTATTCTGTTTTATCAAAACTTTACTCAAGCTTTAATAAAGATTTATAACAATATCATACCCTCTCTGAGTATCCTCGCATCTCCTTTGTGCTGCTCCAAGATCATCTTCTAAATCTCGTACTCTCCTTCCGAGCTCTTCAGCCTTTCCCTTAGCTTGCTGGAAGTCCATGTCCCTCTGTGCACACAACCGCTGGAGGTTATCGATTTCACCATCAAGGGTCTTATTTCGGTGGTGCTCTACAGAAAGCCTATTGAAAGTAAAAAGAAATGGAAAAGGAACTTATAAGCAATAGGGAAAATACAGTCAAACCTGACTATAAAGACCACCCAAGGGACACAGAAAAGTGGTCTTTAACAGCAGGTGGTCTCTATACAGAGGTTCATTTACATGTAAATTGCATGCTGGAAGTCCATATCCCTCTTCCCACACAACTGCTTGAAGTTATCGATTTCACCATCAAGGGTCTTATTTCGGTGGTGCTCTACTGAGAGTCTAATGAAAGTGAAACGATATGGAGAACAAATTTGTAAGCAATATAATAGGAATAATATATATTTAGGAAAGTTTTTAACCTTTTTTATACTAAGAGCTATATAAATTCTATGTATTAATATTATTATTATTATTATTATTAAGGGATGCTTTTAAAATCCTCCAATATATTGTATACTGTTGGGCGGTGTTTCACCAAGTTAAAAAATACTTTAAGAATAACTTTACGTACAACTTCTATCAGCTCTTGTGCTGAATGATTAAGAATACAACACGTATTACACTGGTTAACATAGTCCAGTGTTTCTTAAAATCATGCGTAACTTTAAAAACGATCTGGTGAAACACCGCCCTGAAAGATGTTTCACCAAGTTACAAAATACTTTAAGAACGAGTTTAAGCACGACTGGAGTTTGTTCTTGTGCAGAATGATCAAGAACCTTACACGTATTACACTCATTAACATACTCCAGTCTTTCTTTAAGACGGTTGAGCGAAACTTTAAAAATGATTTGGTGAAACAGCGTCCTGGCTTTGAATTCTGTTCACACATACCTGTCCTGCAGATCGGTGGCCAGGACGCCATTCCTGTTGGCCTGGGTCTCGGCATTGTTCTTCAGTGTGGTGGTGTCTTCCAGCTGTCTTCGGAGGCTGTTCATCTCCATGTCGTACATGTTCTTGAGGGATGCAACTTCATCTTCGAGGACACGGATGGAGTTNGCTCCAAGATCATCTTCTAAATCTCGTACTCTCCTTCCGAGCTCTTCAGCCTTTCCCTTAGCTTGCTGGAAGTCCATGTCCCTCTGTGCACACAACCGCTGGAGGTTATCGATTTCACCATCAAGGGTCTTATTTCGGTGGTGCTCTACAGAAAGCCTATTGAAAGTAAAAAGAAATGGAAAAGGAACTTATAAGCAATAGGGAAAATACAGTCAAACCTGACTATAAAGACCACCCAAGGGACACAGAAAAGTGGTCTTTAACAGCAGGTGGTCTCTATACAGAGGTTCATTTACATGTAAATTGCATGCTGGAAGTCCATATCCCTCTTCCCACACAACTGCTTGAAGTTATCGATTTCACCATCAAGGGTCTTATTTCGGTGGTGCTCTACTGAGAGTCTAATGAAAGTGAAACGATATGGAGAACAAATTTGTAAGCAATATAATAGGAATAATATATATTTAGGAAAGTTTTTAACCTTTTTTATACTAAGAGCTATATAAATTCTATGTATTAATATTATTATTATTATTATTATTAAGGGATGCTTTTAAAATCCTCCAATATATTGTATACTGTTGGGCGGTGTTTCACCAAGTTAAAAAATACTTTAAGAATAACTTTACGTACAACTTCTATCAGCTCTTGTGCTGAATGATTAAGAATACAACACGTATTACACTGGTTAACATAGTCCAGTGTTTCTTAAAATCATGCGTAACTTTAAAAACGATCTGGTGAAACACCGCCCTGAAAGATGTTTCACCAAGTTACAAAATACTTTAAGAACGAGTTTAAGCACGACTGGAGTTTGTTCTTGTGCAGAATGATCAAGAACCTTACACGTATTACACTCATTAACATACTCCAGTCTTTCTTTAAGACGGTTGAGCGAAACTTTAAAAATGATTTGGTGAAACAGCGTCCTGGCTTTGAATTCTGTTCACACATACCTGTCCTGCAGATCGGTGGCCAGGACGCCATTCCTGTTGGCCTGGGTCTCGGCATTGTTCTTCAGTGTGGTGGTGTCTTCCAGCTGTCTTCGGAGGCTGTTCATCTCCATGTCGTACATGTTCTTGAGGGATGCAACTTCATCTTCGAGGACACGGATGGAGTTAAGGAGTGCCGAGGAGTCGACCTGAGGAAAAGATGGAGGAAATTTTATTACTGATGACGATGATCAATTGATTGATTGATTTCTTTAGGTTTAACAACACTGTCAATACAATGTGTTACATAAGCATGAAGACGATAAGGAAAGGATGAGGGCTACCAGACGTGGTGAAGATATTATGATGATGACGATAATGATGATAATGATGATGATGATGATGATGATGATGATATGATGATGTTGATGGTGTTCATGATGATGATGATGGTTATGATGATGATGATGATGATGGTCGTGGTGGTAATGATAATGATGATGATGATGATGATGATGATGATGATGATGATGACGATGACGATGACGATGACAATGATGATGATGATGAGGATGATGATGGTGGCGACGATGATGGTGGTGATAATGATAAGGATAATGATAATGATTCTGCTGCTGCTGCTGCTGATAATGACGAGGTTGACGAATGATGTTATGAATGATGTGGATGATTATTATTACTGACAACAGGGACAATGATGGTGGTCATAGGGGTGATGGTGAAGATGAAAACGGTAATAATGATGATGTCTGGAGATAATGAGGATAATGGTAGTGATGTGGGTGGTGAAGTGATGATGATACTATTAACACTATTACAAATAAGAAGATAAAAATGAGGAAAGATGAAAAAGAAAAAGAAAATGATGATGATCATCATCATCATGCTATAAATGATAACACTATTGAAGATATAAAAGAGAATGATTGTGGAGAAAGATTGATGAAGATGATAATGATGATGATTATAATGATTATGATAATGATGATAACAATAATAATGATATGATACAAGAATCAAAACGAGACAGAGAGGAAGTAGGTGACAATGGAGCTCATGAGGCATGATAAGGGCACTGAAAGTACCAAAATACCACCAAAAATACATGTATCAGGCACTCCAAACAAGAAGTACACTAAATCATTCTACATTCAATACAGTTCCAAACTAGTAATACCTTATTAGCTTGTTCCCGAATCTTTTTCACTTTGCCCAGGTAGTTCTGCATGCGGTTGTTAAGCTCGGCAAGCTCCGCCTTCTCCTGTTGCCGCGACAACGGCGCAGGAGGGAAAATCACAGCGCTCATGCTGGTCGTGGGGTTCTATGAAATCTGCAAATTAAGGAAATCAAGTCAAAGAAAAAAAATCATCAGACAGGCAGGCATTGATCATGTCTGCTGTGTAGTTCCTGTATGTTCTGGGCAAGAGCATATGCAAGGATGAGTGCTATTAGATCACTAAAGGGGTATTGTTCAAAATCAAGTGCAAATCATAAACTGCAACTTTGCACATTGTAACGCGCATTTTCATTCGCGCACGGTATGCGCATTTAACAAGACGCGCACAAAACAATGATTTTTATTGCCGCATCCCGATCAACTGCAACTTCCGATCAATTGCAACTTTTGAGCAACACCCCTTAAGTCTTCAACTGGACTATAATGAAGAGCCTGAATTTGCCCATTGAGTCACATTCGATTGGGAAGAGGAGCAAATTATCAAGATGCAAACACCAAAAAGATGGCATGTTCAATTTGATTATGCTTTCCTGAATTATAAAAATCTATATGTGCTAACTGAATATTTCTAAAATGTATAAAATTCTTAAACATAAAAAAAAATTGAATAAAGACAAAAAAATAATCTCAACTACGTACACTGTACAAGATTATATGAATAGGATACACAGGCAGTAGGGCCTATGAATAAAACAAGGATGATACATAGTCCTCCAGTTCATATCTAAAATGACATGTTGTGTAATTGTATTGAAGCATTTGGAAGAAGTTATAACAAAACTGCAGAAAACTAAATAACAATATATGCACACACTGCATCAGAAAACACCATAATTTACAGCAAACTTCTATACATGGATAGATGTGCTTTACCTGTAACATATATAGTCAGTCAACAGTTTTTAATAAGAAAGTTGCACTACGAGCATTTTCAAGGAAGAGAGCCAATACTATTTAACTATCATACATCATCATATTATATATAATATACATAATATCATTTATATTCCATTAAACTTAACAGTTCCTAATATGAATTTCAAATACACATCATCATGTTATAGTCCAGAAAAACTTGTAACTTTTCACAAATGTCACAAACAACTTCATACAAATTATTCATAAATAATTCTACTCGATCACTTTTAGACTAAAAGTGAATTCTTCAGTTTAATAGCAAAGAAAAATTCTGAATAATCTTTTGATAATTCACATATCAATAGAGTATGGCTCCACATGCTACCAATACTATACAGCATAACTAAATAATTCAAAATTTTCAAATGCGCCCTGGCCTGGCCAGACAAGTGCAGACATATGCCTATATATGGCCTTCGGGTAATTCACGGGTGCAACCCCTCTCATTCGGGGGTTCAATAGCGGGGTTTGGCCACCAATACAGGTGTAAACATATAGTGCGAGCAACATTTGGAAAAAATGGGCATTTTGGTGTTTTCAAAATGCTTCAAAATCGACCAAAACCACCAAAAAGTACACGTATACAATTTTTTGTCTATACTCGGTTAATCTTGACATTTTCAGAAATTATTTACGGGTATAGAGAAAAAGCAAACTTACCGCTGATGTGTGAAATCTAATTCCAAACAGAAAGCACGTTTCGCGTATTATTTCCAATAGATAAGCCGTCGCTTCGTTCACAGCGCAGACAATAGACCCGTAGCTAAGGGATCTATTGTCATGTTTCTATGCGGGGAAACGGTGCGTGTCGCTAATCATGTCAACATAATTGGATTGACCCCCACTTGCACAGACAGGTGTATACTCCGGAAGTAATACGCGCAAAGCTACTTCAACTTCCGGTAAATTTGTTGTTGTTGTTGTTGAGCGGGAAAACATTTTTTTTTCGCGATTGGAGTTTTTGCGCGTCTTTTCCATAACCCTAATTTAATTTAATTTAATTTCTTCTCGAAATATTTATTGTGTCATGCGTGCACCCGGGGGGGGGGGGGGGGGGG
>BQKZ01000871.1:13501-26390 GCA_036244855.1 Temnopleurus reevesii
AAAAAAAAAAAAAAAAAAAAAAAACCCGCCGCAATCACGCTACAAAGAATCAAAAGTAGGGAGACATAGCTTGAGTTATCGACGAGTTAAATCCGAACCTTTTATTCCAGTTGCTCTTCATCAGGGTGTACGAAGATGCGTCACAAGTGTACAAGTCTAATGAGACTGGCCATATGCCCCGATTCGATCGTTGGCTATACGCTGGCCATACGCTAAGATCGCAGGTGCGAGGTTATTTTGGCCTTAAATCGGAACTCATTTCTGTTTGAAAGAATGAAAATTGATTTTGAAAACCGTAATAATCTCAATAGTGTGATAGGGCCCCTGGCTGAAAAGCGATAAAAACATCTGCCGTTTGTAATGGGTGACCGGCGTCTACTTTTTGGAAAAGGGAATATGGAGGGGATGGACATGGCTCTTTCCCTCTATCTTGTCTATCCGTGAATTTCTTTCTCCTTTATTCATCTTTCACTTATTCTCTCACAAACACATACGCTTCACATTTTCTATCTAGCTCTATATAGCCTCCCCCCCCCCCCTTTCTCTCTCTCTCTCTCCCTTCTTCTTTTTCTCTAATATATCCGCAAACGCACACCCACACGCACACCCTCCTACACACGTATACACACACGCATACACGCGCATGCATATACATGTATATACTAATCAACGAACAGTCAGTACACTTCCTCTGCTAAAGTCTCTCTCGGTCCTAACTTTCTTCTAAACACCACTCTCTCTTCTATCTTCAAGACATTTTTTAAACTCCTCCTGGAGTTTTTTTTACACGGAGGGATCATAAATTGCGGACCATGCAAAATATCTTATTTGTTTTGATTCTTTGATATTCACTGATATAGAAATTGATAGAATTGTAGTCTCTCTTTGTTAGTTTTGGGGCATAATTCGTCCGTGTTTTCACGAAGTGTCATGAGCCAAAGGGTATTGTTGAATGAATACAAAGAAATCCCGACATAGCGCCAATTCAACTGGCATCATATCAAACAACATGCTACAGAAGGACACGTTTATGGATTTGTAACTCATTTCGTGTAACAATACCCTCCAGTTCCCGTCACTTCATGAAAACACGGACGAATTGAAGAACACGATGACAAAATAAAATTTTCATAAGACGAATTATTTCAAAATGGCTAGAGATTTATTAGGCGGATTAGAAATGCTTGATTATAAAAATTCAAAGTATGAAAATTTGTATGTTGAGTCAATTTTATGATGTGCCACATTACAGTATTGAAATAATTTCGGGACATTAAAATCTGGTAGACCATATATTGACCTGGTGCACTAGTCCACTTATGATATCCCATTCACGCTTATCCTGTGTTTAGCCGGTCTTTAAACGGTTTTTGTTCATTGTCCGGTATATAAACATTATTTATTTATTTATATACAAGCGAGTTGAATAACCTCTTTATTCTATATACACGCAAATCATTCCTGATAACCCGAATGCTTGCCCGAGACTTACTCGACATAGCAACAATTAATGTATGCCAAATTGATTCCGAGCATCGTGTTCTGACTGTTTCTTATCGGTATAACAACATGCCACGTAGCTATGTTCGTAGGCAAGAAACCTGCATAAATTTGATTTAGTAAACCGGCCTTTTGCAAATACTTTTGTTTCAAGATCATGAATTTAATGCGCCAAAGATTATGAAATCATTCTGAGAGAGTATGGTTTTTGCAGAAAACGAAATTTGTCCGATGCTTTTCAATCGTTACATGAAAAATATTTTTATAAACGATTATGTTTATACATAAACTCAGCCACATATAACAAGACAACGAAATTCTGTTCCAAGCTTCTACCCAACATTTTGATTTTTCCGGCTAAGGATAAGGGCGTTTGACGTTTTGCTGTCTCTCTCTGTGTCTGTTAAAGGCATTGTGTAATATTGTTTTCTTTAAAAAAAAATCTCAACTGCCAGATCCTAGATACCCGAATGGTTGATGGTGTAGCTTTGAAAATATTAGGCTTCAAAATCAATGTTTACAGCTTCAAAGAGTTCAAATTCATAATACATTCATATACGTAGACAAAATATGCATGAATGCATGAACTATGGTACGCTTTATTTATTGTTATATATATTTTCCTTCTGTTTGGCATTCTTCACTGTTTTTAACTCAATTTTAATGTAGTAACATAGGTCAAACATTTCTATTTAATGATCTACTTTACAATAACAAAAAATAATGAGTGGCAATGCCTTTTATCACTTTATATTCACACATATGGGAACAATGTGTAACCAATGTCTATAAAAAAAAAGGATGTAATTTTACTAATTAACTCTTTCTATGCCCTATTATGTTTCCCTAGGCTGGTGCATTAATTTCCCCCTTGCAGCTTTAAATATTTTTCTGATACATTGCTATGTTCATATGGTCCTAACTTTTTACTGGTGCATTCTCAAAGAAAACGTATTGTAGCAAACTTGTAGGAAAAAGTTTAAGCTTTCCAACCATGTATGGCATGTTTTATATTTTTACACATTTGGTCTAATAATCTAATTATTGATTGATGATGTTTTTTTCTTTCAAAAAATTTTCTTCTCTCCCATAGAAGCTGTATTGTAAAGAAGTGCACTCATGCATTCAGGGGTCCAGACAGTCCTGATAAGCCAAGAGATTAGAGACACCAGCCATTGACGAAGTGGAGTGGCCTGGGAATATTTCAATGAACAGGATGTAGATCATCTTACCACATCCAAAAGCCATTCTTTGACATGTATAATCTCATGTAATTACCCTGTAATTAGTCAATCTAATTACATAATCTGAATCAGCAACTAGCGCAGGATTCAAGACCATCTCTCTCGCCTCATCCACCGAGAATATACGGGTCCTTTTGCGAGCGGGTGCCATCACCTTCGAAGAATTTCTCGATCAAAAACTTTGTAATAAATCGCGATTTACTCGGAAAAATCAAATATAAAGTGTGTTTGAAAATGTACTGTTGCAGAATAAAGTTGTATGAAGTATCGATTGGCATGCAATTTTCCGGCGCGTGCCTCGCTATTATACAACTGTACGGGTTTTATTGCATTGCTGTATTATTGTCGAGGATCGTCGACAAGAGCGTGCGAGCGCTGGTGCGTATCCTCGACAAGGACGGGTAAAAGGTTAAAAGACTGAATAGTGACATTGGTTTTCCACCACAATGGACAAGCACAACTAATGAAGGAAAATCATTAGGCTTGATAGAGTCCTCGTCTGCTCGTGTCAGGATGAAAGCTAGCCAGCAAAATGAGTATATTGGTAAAAAGTTTGGAACGCAAATTCATTTGGTCATCCACAACCGATGAAAATCTACATAACAATACAGTATTCATTTCCACATGCATAATATAAAATAGTTTAAAAATATTATATTATAAAACAAAATATTGAATAAAACTTTGCACAAATATCATACTTGCATTGATTTTGCATTGATCATTTACAAAACTGAATTTCAAATTGTCAAACCCGACATCATAATTTTAGCCCTAATAGCAATTCAATAGAATTAATGGACCTTGCTTAAGCCCCGGTCATATAGGACCCCGAAGCAACACGATTCACCCCGACTCGTTGTTCTGAGGCAGTTAACTGTGAATTAACGAAGGGTCGGGGTGAACCGTGTTGCTTCCGGGGTCCTATGTGAACGGGGCTTTGGTTCAAATAAAATGAATGCGCCGGATCAAAACGTGTTGGTTTTTACCCAAGATATTACATGAATATTTATCATGTTTGTTCATACTTGAACAACGATTTCTTAAACATTTCGAGTATATCATAGAAAATAATTCACTCAACAATTGCTTCACCTTGAAATAAACCCAATGTCCGAGAGCAATATTTCTATAGTGCAATTTATATTTTACGTTTAATTGTCATGCGCTGTAAGTCGATCGGGTAGTCACAAATCATTAAAAAAAATATTCCTTAAATATTTATCTTGAAATCTAACGTTCGAGTCTTCTTAACATAGAAATTCACGTTACACGATATAAACTATTTCCGTAGAATAAAGTGGGTCATGGAGCAATAGATCCATACGCCGTGTGTTGAACTGTGGGAACACAATAATCACAGGCCGGTTCCAATTTTTATAGCATTACAAACCTGACAAAGGAGCATTGAATTGGCGTTTCGCCTGATTTTACCCAAATAGATTATATCGGGTTATATATTTTGTAAAAACTTTATCCGAAATAAGACAGAAGGAAAACGCAAATAATCCCTAAGAAAATCCCGTTAAATAGGGCCACACGGGCCCATTTTGGATTTTCAAACGCGGTTGCCTTCCTCTCCTGTTCGGGACTCTTCTCCACATCATCGCCTTGCTCTTCCGACTCCTGTTCAAGCGGCGATCCGCTGATGCCGCAGATAATGTTCCATGCCTTCCATTTTAGTCCCGTCCTCTGTCGCGCCCCTGTTTTTTCATATAACGAAAGGTGCAATTTATTGAAATTAGAATAAGGAATATTAATGATCATTCTTTTAGCCTTTGAATTAAAGGCACTCATTTCAAAATGAGCTTCTAGGTTGTATTTCGCACAATTTCACTACAATGATTTTTTAATTTGAGTGAAAATAAAATTCGGGTCAGGCCATTTTTGAAGGTTGGTAGGTGGAGCTAATATTTTCGGGTTGCCTTTTGTTCGCTTATCTCAGGATAATGAGTACCGTGGGTTCCAAAATGTTCTGACACTTTCGAATCGAATCCGATTAGGCTTTGTTGAATAACCCAAATACGCAAAGTTGCCTCAGTCTGTAACTAGCAAGGACACACTTATTCATACAAATAATTTCATTTCGTTTCGTCAATAATTATTTCAATTTTCTATGATTGTTTAAAGGATCATAAATATTTATTGGTAAAATCAAAGTATAATATAAGCGTTGTAAATTATGTTGGCTAAAACAATTCTTCATTAAGGAATGCTCTAGGTACCAAAGACCAAAGACGACAAAGACAGACAATTGCAAATTCTCGACTTGTATATTATAGTCAACGGCTGATCGCAAACTATTGTCATTTTACCGGTATACAAATTAAATGGAAGTGTTCCATGTTTCATCTTTTTTAATATGATCAAATGGATTTGAATATCTGTGGGGACAATAAAATACGAGTTATGGAGGAATACTTACTCAAAAGTGCCTCTTTTTGTTTCTTATCTCGGATCTCATCGTTCTTCTTGTCCTCTACTGCTTTCTCTTCTGACATAGGCTGTCTCGGAAGGGTCGAGAACCTTGTCCAAAATGTTAGTCGGACCAGCTATTGGAAGATAATATAAATGGATTATCATATTTTAGAGTAATTTGATTTGTACTTAGATACATTGATTTGAATCTACACAGGTGTTATTTTAACACTTTTCTGGTGTGGACCTATATTGATTCCGGCTGGTGTTAAATTTACCACCAGTGTTTTTTCAGTGTAAGTGCATAAAAGCTGCACTGCTAAAGCAATGGTAATAATGCTGCAATATCATAATTGTTTTTGTAGCGTAAGCTCTTTCAAGTATACCTTTTGAGGAGCGATGGGCTCCGTCAGCAAGCTGATGATGACCATGATGATGAAGGTGAAGGCGTACAGGAAGGCGGCGAAGTGTAGGAAGTGGAAGTTGAGTAGGATGTCGGGCCTCGTTTCTTCCTGTCCACACGACGGCACTCCGTAGACGAAATCGAGGACGAACCTCGTCAGACCGACTGAAAAGCCGCACAAGAGACCGAAGAACGCGCCCTGGTGGAATGCAGTTCAAATAAATCAAATCAAATCAATTTATGTATATCGAATTCAATTTTGGATTATGACCAACGCAAAACAAAGGAACACGCTATAAACTATTTCGGCAAAATTAAGTCGAGCGCCAATTCAATGCTCCTTTGTAATGTGTTATCGAAATTGGGACCGGCTTTCGATCGTGGTGCTCGCATAGTTTAATGCATACGGGTGTATTATTCCATCCATGACAAAGTTAATTATGTTAAAGTGTTTCTAATTTGGTTAGGAATATCATACTGTATATAAATGATCAAAACTATATGACAAATCATCAGGAAATCTCAAAAAGTTAAAAAGTTGAGGTTTTTCGGATGAGTTAGAGTAGGCACTATAATTTTCTTTTCGTGTATTTCATTTGTATAGCCATTGCATTGCAAAATCTAGGTTTGAATTAAAATTTGACCTAAAATATATTTTGTTCAAGTATGAATTTTGTTACTTCGAGTACATGAGTGCAGAAGTAGTACTGAAGTTGACCCGCGCACATATCGATCTCATAACATCCATAAACTGAGATGTTATGACTTTTAAAGAATACCAACACTTTTCATGTGTTGTAGTTACCGAACTTAGGTTAAATTACAATGTTCATGACCTTACAGTGTGCTTTCTACTTGAAGAGGAATATACCTTTTCATTGATCCTATTCCATGCAACGGCGCCCGTGAAAACGGAGAATACGGCAGGAGTCAGGTAGGAGAGAATGGCTTGCATGTAGACGAAGAGTTCACCAGAGCCGTAAGCCTGAATCACAGGTATCCACAGAACACCGACAGCGACAAGAACTAAAGTGGCAAGTCTGATATCATCAATAAGAAAGGATTGAGGCTAAATGATATTATGGATTATTCAACATACGGTAGGATTCAGTGACAGGATAACTTGTATGAACAGTTCACAAAATACGTAAGCCTGAGAGGTCGACTGGCATTCACAGAACACCGACAACCTCAAGAACTAAAGTGGTCCGTCTAAAATTATCAATAAACGATAAATGATAGTATGGATTATTATGTTGTTGCTTTAAAAAAAAATCAAATTCACTCCCTGGACGCACAGTAAACATGGTAAATGATGATCAGACGGTGAACCCAAGGAGTGTATGCTGAACGTCGGTCCACCAAGTGACCTGCGCATTTCTGCGTCAACGGAGCGTTTTCAATTAAAAAAAAAAACGCTCGGCCGACACAGGCTAAAACCGTGCAGGTGTGTGTCAGCCTTAACCAGTTAACATCTTATTTGGAAGATGTGATTTTAGAATTCTTTGATGTATTAATGGTCTTATTTATTCATTATAAAAACTTACTTTCCGACGATAACGAGTTCGAGCTCCGTAGACCTGGGTCTGATCTTGTACCAGACATTGATGACAAACATGGAGCTGGAGGCATTGAAGATAGAGGTCAACAAACTGAATGGAAGGTCGTGGGTTCGATCCTCGGCCGAGCCATACCACAAACGTATAAAAATGTGACCATCTGCCTTCTTGCCAGGCGCTCGGCATTCAAGAATGGAGATGGGTAATAATATCTTATGTAGGGCCCCTGGAAGAACAGCTTACAGCTGAAAATGGCTACCCTGGGTAAATAAGAGGTATTATTCATTATTTTTCATCATTATAAACTTACTTTCCGACGATAACGAGTTCAAGCTCGCTAGACCTTGGTCTGATCTTGTACCAGACATCGATGACAAACATGGAGCTCGAGGCATTGAAGATAGAGGTGAGAGAACTGATCATGGCAGCAAGCATGGTGGCAAGCATTAAACCTCTAAGACCTAAGGAACGGAAAGATAAATATAACAATAATAATAATGATAATATTAGTGATAATGATAATTATAGTAATATTAATAATAATAATAATAATAATAATAATAATGATAATAACAATAATGATAACAATACAAATAATAATAAAGAGAATAATAATAATAATAACAGTAATAATGATAATAATAATATATATGATAATAACAATCATAATAATAATGATAATAATGATAAAGACAATAATAGTAATGATAATAATAATAATTCTTATTTACCCAGGGTAACCTTGTTCCAGCTGTGAGCTGCTCTTCCAATGGACCCTGTTCAACATAAAATCGTTATTACCCCTTTCCATTCTTGGATTCTGAGCACCTAGCAAGAATGCAGATGGTTACATTTCAAAGTCTTTGATATGACTCGGCTAGGGATCAAACCCACGATCTACCGTTCATAGTACAGACCCTACCTCAGAGCCATCAATACGTTAGATGCTTGTGAATTTGACAAACATAAATCCCTAATTATGCACATTCAAAATTCTCTTGAGCCGACAAAAAAATGTTCCTTCCAAACATCCTGCATTGCAATCGTCACTGTTATGGCGGTCAAAATTTGTTACATGAAGACAAATAAATCCAGACAAGTAACAGGCGCATGGATATACTTTAATTATACAACACCTTGTATTAAAAAAATCTAAAATGATCCAACAATTTGTCAATATTTAATGTTCGAATTGGATGCACAAATGTATTACAGTTCTCTGACTCCAAGTCACCCCAGAGGCCTGTAACATAAAAAATGCGATTAAACTTACGATAAATATTAATTGTAAGTCTATGGCAAAATGTGTACCACAAAGATACGATATATTTTCAATCAATCGTATTCATTTTATGTTACAGGCCCCAGGAATGATATAGATCATGAATGCGAAATATATGTGAGTAGAAATCAGAATTTGAGCATTCTGATTTCTGAATCAGAATTAATAATAAGCGTAAATGAATGATAATCGTACCCGTTGACTTAAGACCTACCAAAAGCTTGGGGAGGCAATGTTTTATCAGAAATTAATGATTATAAAAATGTAAATTAAAGACAGACTTACCCGTTGGCATAAGTTCTACTACAAGTTTCGGATAGGCGATGTTTGAACATCCTGCAGGGTTGCCACATGCTGCCTCACACGTGTCCGGGTCTACGCAGGCTATTTCATCTGAAAAAAAGTTATAGGCATTTAGGAGAACATTTTGTGGGAGTGTGGGAGTGTCGTGGTGTAGTGGTTTGGACTCTCGCCTCTTAACTAGAGGGTCGGTGGTTCGAATCTCACCCAGGGCGTTCATTTCCTTCAGTAGGAAATTTACCCGCACTTTGTTGCACTCGACCCAGGTGTTAGTGGGTACCGGTTGGGTGTGATCATATGGTCAATTTAGCATTGAGTGCCATAACTGCAGCACCTTGCTGGAATACTCCCTTGGGAGTGTAAAATATGCATACATTGTATGCATGCATGTCAGAATCCAATAAACCGGGGTAATAATAGCTCTATGCTATTGCAGGGCCTGCTGGGAAAACAGTTGGAAGAATTGAAGCGGCTACCCTGGGTAAACAAGACGCATAGTAGTAGTAGTAGTAGTAGTAGTAGTAGTAGTAGTAGTAGTAGTATTTTTATTATTATTATTATTATTATCATTATTATTATTATTATTATTATTATTATTATTATTATTATTATTATCATTATTATTATAGCATTTTGAAAAGATGCCGAACGACGAAGGTTCAGGGATATGCATGACGCAATAGATGATCTGATTGACCCTAAACAGCGTTTTGATATTTTTTGTATTTTTGTTTTAATGTTGATAGTCAGATACAAAGGCTTTGGCGTCCGTTTAAATTATCCTTTTCTAAACTGTTTCAATCCTGTTTCATCTTTATTTTTCAATCAATTACTTCAAGTTCTTGTGCATTTTGATGTTCATCTTTTATTTGAAAAATGAAATTGGATGTGTTTTATTTATCACCATACTTCTGTGCTTGAATTTTACTTTAACCTAGGGCCTCGTCACACAAAATACGGCGCGGCATCATGGCAAGAGATGTTTAATAATTGACAAATCAAAGAGTAATAATAAATAATAATAATAATAAATAATTAATAATAATATATCTTATTTACCCAGGGTAACCCCATTCAGCTGTAGGCTGTTTTTCTACCGGGCCCTGCATAACACAAATTATTACTCTTCTCCATTCTTAAATGCTGAGCACCTGGCAAGAAGGCAGATAATTTATTTTTTATAAGTCTCTGGTATGACGCGGTCGGGGATCGAACCCACGACCTTCCGTTCATTGGATAGACGCTCTACCACTGAGCCACACAAAGTCATGTCCGGTACATCGTTTAAATGAAGTGCTGTTTTTGGTGTGGCATATATTACATCCTCGTAAAGGCCGACTCACACCTTTGCGTTTTAGCCTGCGTCGGCCTATCGTTTTGGAAATTCAAAACGCTCCCTGGACGGACAGCATACGCAGATCAGACGGTGGACTGACATTCGGTTTGCGCTCGAAGAGTGTACAACGAGCGTCAGTCAACCATATGGCCTGCGTCTTTGTGTGTCAATAGAGCGTTTTTTATTTCCAAAAACGCTGGACCGACGCAGGATAAAAACGCAAAGGCAGGTAAATCGGCCTTAATACACGAACACATCTGTCCCATCCTGCTTACAATAGAGATAACTTCAATTGAATGATGTTTATGTTGGGTAGATAAATAATTGAAATAATTCTTGCCTTATCCCATCCCAACATGAACAAACACTGATTGACAGTGATTTACCGAGAAACTGTGAAAAAAAATCACAGACATTCTCGGGTAGGAATCGAACCAATGATCTCCTGATGACTAGACAGGTGTCTTACCACTAGACCACCGAGAACCGATGGTAGTGGCGAGCTTGATTCGTGTTATAGCCGCAGGTACTGCGTAAATATCAATTGAATTATTTTTGTGTTTGGTATATAAAAAATTGAAATCATTCTTGCCTTATATTCATGTTGGGAGAAGGTAAGAATTATATCAAGAGATACCTTGATTTTAAGACTAGTTAAAAACATACTCACCTGGCCATAGCGTCCTGCTAATCATACCAGGGATTACCATGAGGAACATAGGTAGAATCTTAAAGTATCCAGTCATGATGCAAGCTGCCTTGCTGTGTGTCACGTTCTTAGCAGCAAGTGAACGTTGGACGATGACCTGCAAGAATCGGTTGGTTTCGGGAGGAGCAGTGAAAAAAATGGAATGTGAAATAAATGTTAGGCAGTCGATTGGTGACAAAGTGGCACAAATGAGAAATTGCATGATCAAATTGTATTATGTTGCATGCGGTCACTTTAAGGATTTTAAAATTGCTGGTATCAGCTCTTGTGCCGAATGAATGTATAATATTATCAATCGTGAAGCACAAGAAATGGTACTAGTCGTTCGTAAAGTCTTTCATAACTTGGTGAAACACCTCCCTGGTATTTATCGAAATAATTCGTAGGAATCTACAAAAGACTGGTGACATTTTCCTGCGGATCATGCTAAACTCCCGTCGCTGAATCGCAACTGACTGACCTGAGAATGGGTCATAAGTCTTTCCTAGGGTTGTGCAGCTTTATGAAACACAACAGTGCAATCCTAGCCGTACGAGTGTTTTACACGATGGGGAATACTTCCACAGCAACTTTACGAACGACTGATATCCGTTCTGCGTATTCAGTACAAAAATGGCACCTGTTGATTTTAAAGTCAATCTTCAAGTCTTTCATACCTTTGGTGAAACACCTCCATGATTATCCAACGAGCCGGTAGTTTCTGGATGTCTTGGGGAACTGTATATTTACTTTGCATGCCATAGAAATACTATAATATAACAAGAGGCACAACTGGATAAACCCGGACCTACTCACCTGGTTTGTACACCAGAAGTAACATCCCAGGATTAGGGTGCCGAAGACAGATCCTGGCCAAGGTAAATCTGATGTCTTTGTATCACGGAAGATGTGCCAGGTTTCCTCGGTCGGTATCTCACAGGGCGTGTTTCCGTAAATATGGTATCACATCTTTTGCTGAATGCGCATCATATAAGCAACCATTGCGCATAAAAACGGATACTAGTCGTCTTGAAAATTAATCTTCAAGTCTTTCGCACCTTTGGTGAAACACCGCCATGATCATCCAACGAGTGGGTAGTCCTGGGACACCTTGTTGGAATTCTAGATTTACTTTGCATGCCATAGACATGATGTAATATAACAAGGGGCACAACTGGATAACTCTGGAACTGTACTTACCTGGTTTGTGCACCAGAAGTAACATCCCAGGACGAGTGTGCCGAAGACAGAACCCGGCCAAGGTAGATCTGATGTCTTTGCATCTCGGAAGATATGCCAGGTTTCCTCGGATGGTATTCCACAGGATGTGTTCCCCCAAACCTGGGTGGTGTTCGGGATGGCTGACATGTACGCCAGGCGAAGGTTCTCCAACGACCAGCCGATTTCGTTGAAGGCTGGTTGAACGTTAAACAGAATCGATAAATAAATGAATAACATCACCTAGTGCGGCTGATGCCTTAACTTATCCGATCTCCTGTTAAAGTCTCACGTTTTAACATTCCAAATCTATGTGACTAATGGGGTGTTGTTCAAAATCAACAGCAAATCAATTGCAACTTTGCACGTTGTAAGACGCATTTTCATTCGCGCACGGTATGCGCATTTAACAAGACGCGCATGAAACAATGATTTTGATTGGCGCGTTTGGATCAACTGCAACTTGCGATCAGTTGCAACTTTTGAACAACACCCCCTAAGAAAAGCCTACAACAGCAGTTCATTGATATTTTAGCAATACGTTTCTATCGATGTTGATAATAAAATGGTAGGAATGGTATTGTCCCGTAATTTGTGTTGTCAAGATTAACACGCGTTTTGATGATAGGAGAAAGAGGATGATCGTGGCAGGAAGAAAATTACCTCCAATTGTTAAATGACATGAAATGATTACCCCCCCCCCCTCTCTCTCTCTCTCTCTCTCTCTCTCACTCACTCACTCTCTCTCTGTCTCTCTCTCTCTCTCTCTCTCTCTCTCTCTCTCTTTAAAGGGAGAAAGGGATTCCTGAAAAAAAATCTGTGCCCAATTACTCGAATGCGTGTTACAGAACAAATTTCATTGTGTAATCACAAATATAATAAGAATCCGCCTGAAGACAACTCTAGAGTGATCAGGTGAGTGCAACCACCCCCCCCCCCCC
>BQKZ01000871.1:26653-38776 GCA_036244855.1 Temnopleurus reevesii
TCAACTAGACCCCCCCCCCCCCCCACAATGCCTTAGCCAGATGTTCCGACTGAATTATAGTCAAACCTGCTTAAGCGACACCTGTATAGAAAGACCACCTATCCATAAAGACCACTTTTTCTTGACTCCCTAGAATGCAATCTACATGTAAATGAACCTGTCTATAAAAACCACCTGCTGTTAAAGACCCTACGTTTTCTCCATTGAGTGGTCTTTATAGACAGGTTTGACTTTATGTACATATGAGCATGAGGATGAAGGCTCCTATCGTTATGACAACGGCCTGGACTGCATCCGTATAGATGACAGCTTCTGACGAACATTCTTGGGTGATCAGGTTAGTGCAATCGGACCCCCCCCCCCCCCCCTCATGCCTGAGCCAGATGTTCCGATCAAATCATAGTCAAACCTGCTTAAGCGACCACCTGTATAGAAAGACCACCTCTCCATAAAGACCACTTTTCTTGACTCCCTGGACTGCAATTTACATGTTACTGAAATAAACCATCTGCTGTTAAAGACCATATTTTTGTATCCCTTGGGTGGTCTTTATAGACAGGTTTGACTTTACTTACATATGAACATGAGGATGAAAGCTCCTATCGTCATGACGACGGCCTGGATCGCATCCGTGTAGATTACGGCCTTGAGTCCTCCGGCTACCGTGTACACTGCGGTCATGAGGAGGAGGACGATCACCGAGGTGTAGACATCCCATCCTAACGACTGCTGGATCACCAACGAGCCCGCGAACATCTCACCCTAGAAAGAACCAGGAGAATGGGGGTTAAAGGTCATGCGAGGTCAGAAAATATTATATGTATATTGCTTAATTGGATTAAAAATAACCCCGAATAATTTTATCCGACAAGATGTGGATTACTAGTATAGCTAGCATCAATCGACCTCAGATGCATTTTAAAGGTACACACCGAGGCAGCGACAATGATATGATACGGAAAATGGGAGAGCATCACTCTGCGCAGAAGGGACAAAGGATGTCGACAAAGCAAAAAAGAAACTCTTACAAGTTTGCATCTTTCGTAAACCCGCCTTTATTGGTGGCGCGAAAGGAATAGAAAGTGTATCACCTAATATGAAAAACATGAAAATGAAGGGTGTATACTTTCACAAGATTGTTCTAACTTCGGCAAAAGTTGGCAACATAACAATCAATTGAACTTACTTGCTTTACCAATCGCCACCAATTTTGTCGTATTTTTGTTTTTCATAATTTGAGCAAAGAGTCTTCATTGTTGGTGTTTATAGAGTATCATTCGAGAGTGTGGTAATGTTGTTGTGCAATTCTGTAAGAGGGCATATCTTACAGGGAAAAAGCCCCCCCCCCCCCCGAGATCATAGCCTAACTTACTGACAACATAATGACAATCGCCATGATGAGATTGATGACAGAGATGAAGATTTGAAGACGATCCCCTCCGAAGCGAAGTTTAAGATATTCAGGGACCGTCGAAACCTGAAAAGTGGTTCAACAAATACGAACAGTTTGGTACAATTGATAAGAGTAATGAATTAAGAAATAAGTATTTGTTATTAATTTGAAGACGATCCCCTCGAGATCGAAGACCATCACAATCTGAAGTGTTTCAAAATTTGAGAAAATTTCGGGTACAATTCATAACAGAACGACAAAACATGATTATAGCACATTTGATAATTATTTAGTAAATATATTTACATATTCAGTTAATAAAGGGATTAAGTTTATGTGATGAAGATTATGTAAGAATTCTTAATCCTTCCAGTACAAACCATATTTTATTGTTTTGACCCGGGACTGAAGTATTGCCAAAAAGTAAATAATAGAGGAAGACAATCTTCGTATGATCTAACCATTTTGATGATATTACAAGTTGGCTTTTAATGGAAGGAATGTGTAAAAGAATACAGTCACTTATAAACAGTAAACAGAAAGTACAATCTCATTTAAATTGGCAGAATTTCGTATTCGATCGTCCTAGTTTGTGACAGAAAGGTCAGTGACGTTTCTTGAAAATTAAATCAAATCCTAAATGCAAGTCTACATACCTCAGAGGCGAAGTACACCGGAACGAAAATGAACCCTAGTAATAACAAACAGTTGAGAGCCTGCATGGAAAAGTGGGTGAGAACAAATGAACTTAATCAATAAAAGTGATCACAAAGGTCAGAACTTTCAAAGCAGTAGTGTCCAACAGGGAATAATTTGAATGCAAATCTAATTTATTACAATATATTCCCATGCAGAAAGAGCAAAAAATGTTACTACCCATTGCGTTTGTGTTTGTGTGTGTGTTTTTAAGTCCAGCAAAATGACAATAAAAATTAACCCCTTTGCTAATAGGTTTGTTCATTAATGTTGATGGACACAAGAAATCCAAACCCAATAGAATATATGTAGACTGTCTGGTGATAGATATTCATTACACTGAAATAAGTTAATGGGCAAGATAATAAAACATACTGTCCATAAAGCGATCAATAGAAAGTTGCCAACTTCTAAGTAATGTACTTTCTCTTAAAAACTAAAAAATAAGAATTAACCATTGTTAAATCAAACCATCAGTGGGATATATTTTATTTTGGGTAAAAAAGACAAGGCGCAGGCATGGCGAATCTGGTTATATTACGAACTGAGGTTGTTTTCTACAACTTTAGTATAATAAAACTAATATTAAATTGTTTGTTTGGGAGGTGTATACAATCGCGAAAATACGCTGTTTGATCAAACGATATTGCTTTTCCTTGCTCAAAATGCAGTTGGTGTATTCCCCCTCCCCCCCCCCCCCCCCAAAAAAAAAGAGTCCATCCAAATGTCGAACTCACATCCAACGTGTTAAAGGTTGCCAATAGTGCTTTGCTGACGATTGGAGTTTGATAAAGTATGTATCATTATCCAATACTTCTTCAATTGATAAACATGTTAATACATTTTCATAATTAAAATCACATTAAGACAGTGTATTTACCTCGCTTAGGGTTAAAAGGATGAAACAATTAAATATATTTTCTTCGTCTTTTGCAAATCTGCTGGTACATATTGAGCGTACTTTTTAAGCATAAATTCCAGGTGACTGCTTTAGACTAAATTTTAATTGCCCGTTCTCGGAAGAGGCGAAGTTTCTTTTTTTTTATTATGAAAACATATCTCTATTAAATTGTATGGTAATTTCGACTATTATTATTTTCATTTAACTTACTAAAGGAATAACAGTGACTCTAAACTTTCATTTATTTACTGATCAAGGTACATCAACCCTAGCCACGTTATCATGGTTAATGTATTTTAATTTGTATATATTTTCAACTATCATTTATTTGTTTATGTTATGTGTGTTGATTGTAATGTATATATTTTGCAGCAGGGCTCATTTGTAAAGCAGGCATACATATCTTGAATAGGACTACCCTGCTTTTTATTAAGAAGCAATTAAGAAAAAGTTACAACATTTATTCATGGATGGAATTCTTTTTTTTTTTTTTTTGCTGCTGCTGGAAAATCAACTCTGAAGTTGCATCGTCGCGAAAAGATACACCTTTCCTGCAAAACATCAATACGACCAAACGATCTAGAATTTAAGGATCAAATTGTAATTAATTCATTAAAAAAGAGTGACGCCCACAAGAAAGTGCAATAGTGTCGTAAACAAGTATTTTGTTTTGGGATAACGCCCACAATTTCAGTTTATTGCTGTTGGATGTCAATACAAATTAAACAAAAAAGCTGCATGTTTACAAATTTATGACATTACCATTATCCATAGTATTAGTCATTACATAAACGGAGGGTAATTCCGCGCGATATGGACTGCCAGTTACTGTAAACAAACTACATGAATAACATACTTTATATTTGTAGACAATATTAGAAAAGATTGACAACAATTCAAATTTATGACCGAATGATAACCCATTCCTAGACAATTATTAAGCAGTAGTACATTGCAATATTTATCAACTAGACAAAGTTAATAAGCATATTTACGCTCATACATCGCGCATCGTGGTACTCGTTATTTTTATTTCATCTTTATTTATTTGTTATTTTTTGCGGCGGATCGTTAAAATTTAACGTTTAATTCACTTCAAGACCCAAATCAAACCTGCCAGCAAGAAAAATTATTTCAATTCAAGATTCAAAGAAGGATTAATTAAATGATCTCTTGATTATTGGTCGGTAAATATCTAAATGTTCCAAAGATAATAATGCAATATTACACTGTCTACTACTTTATTACTACTACTAATATTACTACTACTACTACTACTACTACTACTACTACTACTACTACTTTATTACTACTACTAATATTACTACTACTACTACTACTACTACTTTAATTACTACAAATATCACTATTACTGTTGATAATACTAAGAATTAATCGTACAAAAACTGATTACGATAATGATAATAATGATAAAATAGTAGTGATGAAAACTTTTTGAATGAATGAGAACAAAATTAACCACGCGAAAGAAAAAAACGTAATATATTGAAACAAAACAAATAAAAGAAAGTGTTATCCTTGTTGTAAAACAAACAATTCTTATGAATGAGGATGAAATCAATTTTGAAAATCAATCAGCTGCATCCCCTCCTCCTCCCTACCGCCCTTCCCCCCCCCCCCCAAAAAAAAAAGAGCAAACAAAGTGATAATAATCACCTCCACCCCTTGGAGAGAAAAAATAGAGAGTTACAACCTAAAATGTTTCCTACCTGAAATTCGTAGATGACCACTCCATACCCCGATATAGACGCCGTCCCAGCTACACCTATGAACGTAGAACTACCAATGTTTGTGACAACTAATGATAATCCTACCTGGATTCGGAAATAAAATGACATGATATGATATGATAAATTATGATTACATGGAAAAAAAAACTCTCACAATCAAGACATAACGTTGAAGACGTTGTTTTACATTCCTTCAATTCAATTCAAAATGACAATTCAATCTAATCTTTAATGATTCAATTTTAATCTTTTGTCATTTTAATTGTCAATGAGATGAAAAAATAAATAAATCAAATAAATCAAATGATGTTTTCACTTTCATTTGATATATCAGTATACTTACCAGATACGAGGGCATCTCTCTTCCTGCTTAGAAATAACTGCTCGTGTTGCTTTTCATATATTTATCGAAGAAAAAATAAACTCGTTCCATTTCATCGATGTAAGATTTTGGTTGCATAGATTTGTTTGATTTACATTCGATCTAAATCATTTGTCATTTTAACTGTTGATGAAATGGAAAAATAAATAAATCAAACAAATCAATTTATGTTTTCATTTGTCTCTTGATATATGAAAATACTTACCAGATACCAGGGCATCTCTCTTCCTGCTAAGAAATAGCTGCTCGTGTTGCTTTTTCCGCCTCCCCATGCTGCCTGTTACCAAAAAAAAAGTGTGGAACAGTTGAAAATAATTATTGGGTGGGACTTCTATTACGATTTTTTGAAGAGTATAAACCCCCCAAAATATAGATAAATAAAAATTTAGAATTGACAAAGTGAGAATTTTCAAACACGTTGCCGATATGATGACGTCACAGGTAAACTACTAACCATCATTTTGTTTTTATTTATGGTGCAAATAATATGCAATATTTGTATCAATGTAAACATGCAAATAGGGGGTCTACATATTCATCATAGCCTATAATTTAAGCTTTGAGGAAATCATATTTTGTGTTAAAGTAACATAGAATCGATAAAGATGTAATATATAAATGATCAATCGTGCACCTAGGACTTCATCAGTCGTATTTATTCTCAATGTTTAAGCATTCATAACTTACTTATTAGTTGTCTGATTATTTTTCGTTTTGTTCATCTGATTCTTTTACTCCTGTTGATGGATAGACTGTTCTTTTGATACTTGTTATTACATTTCCTAGGGATTATTCATTCATCGGTTTAGGGCCATCCAGAATAATTTTGTTATGGGGCAAAAACATGTGCATGATTATGCTCATGGCTACAACGGAATGAATCCAGCATTAGCCAAGCGTGAGCCCTCCAAAGTTAGAGACTATTCTAAGGATTTAATTTATGCTAGACAGGCGTCATTATGGATTAAAGGTAAATTGTAAATTGTACCTGTCGTATGTCTAACGTGTTTGATCGGGTTTTTTTTTTTAAGAAAATGGATTCAATTTATACTATAGCATGAGGGTGGCAATGATTCATGATCTACTTCAAGGCAGATTCACACCTTAGCCAACGTATGTTAAACATTGATGTAATTTGAAAGAAGCTCTATGAACGCAGAAATGCATAGGAAAGCTGAAGCTAACCGGATTTCTACGTCGACCGCAACCCAACGTTGGTCAAACGTCTCCCCGCATTTCAGCGTTCGCTGAGCGTCTTCCAAAATGTCTACGCTGGCCAAAAGTTGGGTGATCATTTATGCAATCGAATTTCTGTTTAAGCAATTATGACAAATAATTTAAACAACATGAATTAAACGCCAAGCCAACGATCATTATCAGGCACTGCGGGACCTTCTGAAAATCCGATAAGTGCACAAAAAGGGCACAAAGGGGTGGTGAATGTTCAAACGATTTCCTTTCGTTCAAAGCTACAATTTACAAACACACAGGGTCAAGTCTATAAAACGAATATAAAACGATTCCATACAAACATAATATCGTGTCATAGATAACAATATAAATGGTCTCTTGTCCGCTCTTGTATGAAGGTCGAGGTCGAAATGCAAATTTAGCAAGATGAACTGTAAATTAACTTTAAGTCTGTGTAAACAAAACTGTGAAACGGTGTCCAATCACCACTCGCCAGAACAAGGTCCTTCAACAAAGTTTGGAATTAGGCAGTTGATAAGCAGGTCGGGTTGGGCAGTTTTTAATGATTAAAATCTTTTAAAATAGGATATCCGACTAAAAAAAAATAAAAACGCGTTAAACCCTTTGAATACTTTTCAGAAGAGGGCAGAGATGCTCTCACTTTAGCGATATGGCCATTTGATGATTTGACGTTTGACGTCGGTTACGTGACCGTGTCACAGTGACATTAGTGATGAGAGAGAGAGAGAGAGAGAGAGAGAGAGAGAGAGAGAGAGAGGGAGAGAGAGAGAGAGCGCGAGAGTGAAAGACCCCGGTTAGACATTGAGACATGGGCTAGCCTAGGCTAGACCAGGGTCAGCACCAGGCACGCTGTCTATCCGCTCCAAAGGTACCTTACCCCGACCTAAGCGAGTCCATTTCGGTCCACCTATTACTAGGATGGACCAGACCCTGACCCTGGTCGAGCCCAGTCCCGCTGTATAACCTGGGATAGACCAATGGGCCCGCTATTTGCGGGTTTTGTTGACAACGGTGGATATGTTGACAGATTTTCTCTTCGTGTTTGCGCCGCCGATTGTTTACATGGAAAGCGCAACAACTTTCTCACATTCAGAACAAGCACAGTCGAGATACAAAAGTGGCCTGGCACGGGCCAGACCTACGGTCCCGGGAGCGATCAGACAGCGAGACTGGGCTAGCCCAGAGCTGACCCTGGTCTAGCTGTGTCACCTGCCAAAATGGGCCAGCCCATGGGCCGGCCCATATCTGACCTAGGCCATGTATTGGCTAGCCCGTTCTGTCTAACCGGGGTCAAAGATGTGCAACAAAATCTTCCAAGAGAAAAAAAAAAGTTTAAATTTTCAGTGTGAAGGAGGCTTTATTATAATGACTAAAGCATGAGAAGTTCAGAGTGAAAGTTAATCCTAAGAGTAAGCTAATTTTAATGATGTGAATGGGGTATTTTCCACTTAATGGCAGTATCCTTTGGTTAAACATTCCTTATTTTATTCAGCCCAAGAAGGCCTTTTGTAATAGCAAAACTACAGATTAATTACAAAATTAATCGTATAAAATTATATCTTTATGTTACTGGCCCCAGAACTATCGAGACCGACCTGGAACGGTCACACATCGTCATAGACCGTCAGTGGCAAAAAATAACATCCAGACATCCTATTTGAAACGGAATAAGACATGAATAAGTACACCTTGTTGATACACTTGGCATTCTTTGTACTTGTCAATCCAGCCAATGTTATTATTTGCAAGTTATTTTTGTTCACATGTAAATGTGTCAAATGTATTCTTATTTCGTATTATATATTATAATATATGTTATATGTCTTTTTACTGATTGGGAATAAAGTACCATACCATACCATGAACTTGGCAATCGAGCGTAGGCTTGTACACATGCATGGGGCAAGTTAAGGGTTAAAGAGCAGGGTGGGATTAGTAAATTGGTGTGACTATCCTATAAGAAATCTTTTACATCACCCGGACTTCAGCCACCCTGGCCCGTTTTATGATTATCCCAAGGTGAGATTGGACATCGAAAGATATATTAAATTGTGTCAGGGTGGTATGGTCCAAAAGCCTTACCCATATTCCAATGGAGAAGACCGCCGTAAAGTGGATGATGATGACGACAATATCCCAAACCTCTAATTTTCCATTTGAAATAAGATTCCCCATCGTACAATTTCTGCAAAAAAGGAAAAAATAATGATTAAATATACACTTGTAAAAAAAAAAAAAGTATAGCGATTCCTCTTTCAAAATATAAATGGACGCGACAAATACACTCTTGTGGGCGTTGGTCATGTCAATGACGCACATATTCAGCAGTTCAGGTTGAGTTAATATTCTCCATGGTCGCAAAATATACAGATAAATAGAAAGCATTTATGAATCAGCGACTGTGAAACAAACAGCGGAGATTGATCAAGATAAAAATAATTTTACCCTTATTCTAAAATATATTCGTCTGTTTACTTTTTCGTTCTATGTTAAATGGGTAGCTTGTTCAATGGTTTGAACACTCATATTTTTGTTGACCCTGTTTTAATACATACAACAAGTAAATCACCATAAATACTATAAATGATTAATCACAACGACTTTTTTTCTAAAAGTACATATTCAAATGGAATAGTTAAGAAAAAGCGCAGCAGTAGCGGCAACAGCATGAAAGAATCACGTGTAAAAATAAAGCAATTTGGCAATAAAATGTAAACAAGGCCAACCATCGTAAAATGGCCCGATCTGAACTTTTTTTTTTTTTTTGCTTTTCACTCGAATAAAAAAGCACACAGTAAAATTGTGGGAAAACATGAAGAATAAATGCTGAAAAGTTATCATCTGTAAAATCATTTTAAAAAAGCTTTGCCTGTATCAGACGTTTCAGGGCTTACTGCACTTTTCTTAGGCTTATTTTCCACATAAAATGTGTGCCCAAAGATGAAAAATAAATGAGAAAAAAATCTTTTTCCGACGGACCGGCACAATCTTACAAAAACATCAGTCAAACAATTTTGTTTCTGGCCTAACATGTTTTTCCTTTCATATTTCGTTTGAGGGAGGGTACAATGAACCAAGATTACCTCTTATACTATTTATCTTAAATGGAAAACATGATATGCCTGGATGACATTCGTTATCTGCATGAATTATTTTCACACATTATGCATTTTCATGGAACAATATAGAAAATGCCGTTTTGAAATGTAGTTGTGTGCAGGCCTTTTGTGTTAGTTTATTGATAAATATCGGCCCAGCATTTTTGTAGACCATGGCCCAATATCGTTGAAACATATGTCCCTATAATTATCATTATTACAACTTCCTTTATTCAAGAGCATCTAACAAGTTTTCTGCTAAGTTACTGACAAGAGTGTGATTTTGTATAAGGTTTGAGTTTATCTCCACTAAATGTTGAGATTCTCCAAATGATATTAAGATCAAGATGCTCTCCTTTTATAAACCACTGAAAATCATTCATTTTCCACATTCAGTTGATGGACATCCCATTCCGATTAGTCTTCTGCCCCAGTCAGATTAGTCTCAGATGTGATCAGATGTGGCAAAGATACTTTTCATCGGACGCTCCGGTCAAGCCAGTGGTGGATCACTGTTTAGCCAATGTAGGATTGTTATTGAGCCAGTGTCGGATAACTGTTGAGGCAATGTCGGATAATCGTCGATCGATTGTTGCATAATACGTGAAAGAGTGTCAGATGACTGTTGAGCCAGTGTCGAATGACTATTGAGCAAGTGTCGGATTAATATTGAGCCAGTGTGGGATAATTTCAGCAAGTTTTGTAAAATAGTGTTTAGTCAGTGTTGAGCCAATGACTGATGGCTATTAAGCACAAGTCAGAAGTTGTTCAGCCAGTGTCCGATAACCGGTGAGCTAGTGTCGGATGACCGTTGTTCCAGCGTCGGATAACTAATGAGCAAGTGCCGAATGAATATTGATCCAGTAACGGAATCGTGTTTTGCAAGTGTTTAGTAGTTATTGATACAGTGTTACATGATAATTGAGCTAGTGTCGGATGACTGTTAAGCTACGGCTGGATTATTATGGAGCAAATGTCGGATGACTGTTGATCCAATGTCTGATAACTGTTTATTGATTGCTTAGCCAGTGTCAGATAATTGTTGAGCTAGTGTCGAATAGTTTTGTGCCTGTTAGTTATGGGCCAGTACCAAATGACCATTGAGTCAGTGACCGATTACTGTTTTGCCAGTGTTGAATAACTGTTTATCCAGTTTCGGATAAATTTTGAGCCAGTGTCGGATAATTGTGAAGCCAGGGCCGGGTAACTTTTAAGCCAGTTTCTTATTTTGTTTCTTGTTCATTGTTTATATAAAATTGTAATTGTTCTGTTAAGGACCATCTGTGGACATGATGGAAACCAATATCAAAACTACTAATGGAAATATCCTATACTAATATATATAAATAAATTAATAAATAAATAGAAAAATGAATAAATAAATTCATTAAAAGTGATCCTTAACTTTTTATAAAGTGTAATACTCAAAACGCCACGAGCACCTGAAGGTTGCATGACCTGGGTGCTTTACAAGTTACCGCTATTGTCACGATTGTTATTACTATTGTCATTATTAATAATTGATAATATTAATCTTAAATTAATCTATCTGCATAAAATATCACGGGAAGTGTTACTTACTAACGATATGAAGGTTCAACAATTATAGTTTGTTACCTTGATTATGGGTCTTCCAGTAGAAAAACACAATAAAAGTATCTCCGTATACCAGTATGAATAAAAACTATACTGGTTTTGTATCGCCAGAAAAGGTCGTTATAAGCTTTCACTTGAGCTCAGAGTTTGTACTCTGTTGGTCACGTGACTTAATCGTCCAATCAGCGAGCACCGATATCGTATACAAATGTGCAACCCCTAAATGGATACACTCTTAAAATAATGGGTGAAAGTTTACACCCTACTGGACAACATTAATTCTCACAACTTTCGCTCAAAAGCTTTCCAGCTGATGGTGGTATTTTGCATATATTGTTTGAAAATAGCTCCGGTTGGTCAAGAATCCATAAGGTTGGTATGTTTTCAGCCACAAATTTGTGAAAAGCATGTTGGCCGAACGTTTAAGAGTGTGCACAGTTTCTTGAGAACAAGATTCACGCAAACAGATAGCTTTTACTACCGTACCATGATTTTATTGAATGTCAATAGCGAACGGACGTATTGACTCTCGGATAATAAAAAGTAGAAATATTTGCACGACCATTCAGTCTTATTGTACGTTGAACATGTCAAATGAAACCATGATCATACTTTAACAAGAATCGGGGAAAGTAGGGTAGGTAAATTGAGTGAGAACAACATGACGAGCGCATGATTTTAAGTTCTAAAGACGCAGAAACGACACGCTTACACTTTGGTTAGTCAATGATGGCACCAAAAAAAAAATTGTATGCGTTACTATTGTCCCATCAGATAAAGTTATGGTTAAAAAATAATTTTTATCACTTAATTGTTACGTTTTGTATGAGGCGAGTAGATAGGATATTAATTCCGTTGTTGTTTGGTCATCTGCTTCTATCATTTCATCAGTTGGTGATCTCACTCTTACACATTACAGAGGCAAAGGATCCATCTATAACGCCCTAATTCCGAGTAAGGCGAGTAATTACGATTTTTATTGAGGATATTTGCGATTTGATAGCGTGAAAATGTAACACATTTGTAGACGAATCGTTATAACCTCTGTAAGTAGTCGTACTACATCGTGTTGAAATACTCAGGTGCGCACCATG
>BQKZ01000871.1:43840-59097 GCA_036244855.1 Temnopleurus reevesii
CTGTAAATACCGCTGAAATGGGCGTTTTGTATATTTTCATTATATTTTGTTGTATCTTATTGGATTTTGTTGAATTTACAGAAATGAAATAAAAACGAACAAACAGTACTTGTTTGTTTTGTTTTTTTTTTTTTGCAGCATCGGGACACCCTATCACACCTCAGAAGCGTGTGTAACCCAATTTATGGGTTGTTAGAGGTCAATTCTGTTGTATTATAACTTGTTTGTTCAATTAAGCGGTGCTGCAGGATGGGTGAAGGCGTGTCTCAACATTTGCTGCTTGGAAAAGCTTTGTGTTCGAAGCTTTAAAGGGTTTCTCATAAAAAAAAAAGAAGGAATAGATAGATTAAAAAACAATAAATCATGTACTTTGTATATTGCTTTAGTGCATAAAACTAACCTAACTTAATTTCTTTATCCGACCAGGGCCCTATTGCATAATAAGTTGCGTTTAAACGCCAGTCAGAATATCTAACGCTACTCCATTTTCAACCAATCAGGAAATTGAGTCGCATTTAGATGCAAAGCATGTCTACAATTATGCGCTCCTGATTGGTTGATGATTGAGTTGCGTTAAATTTTCTGACTTGCGTTAAAACGCAATTTTTTAATGCAAAAGGACCTTGATAGAGTTAGGCTCCGTATATTCAAATTATGGTCTGTGTGAGCCTTTTAGCCTATGCTTTTAGCTATGCGTGCGCGTCCTTTTGTGTGTCCGTTCCATTCTTTCGTTGTGTGAACTGGTACCGTCTTTTATTCATTCATGTACAGGATGTATTTATTCATATTTCAACAGGATAGCCCATTCAAAATATTCAACAACGTTTGGTCTTCCATTGGCCCTGGAACACATTGAAATATATACAGGTAAAAAAATAAGGTAAACTGAAACAAATGTAATATATTGAAGCACAAGATTGAAGGGTAGCCCATTCAACAAAGTTTAACATTCCATTGGCACTCGAACACATTGAAATAACAGTTAAAACAAATAAGCTAAAATGCAACAAATATGCCTTTAATATATCGAAATACAAGCTTGAAGTTCTAAAAGAAAAAGATGCTAATAAATAATTGTGTCCTTCTTTGTCTTCTTTTGATTATTCGTGAGAATCCATCAGTTTTTAAGAATTCAATATTTGGAGAACTAAACACATTTTAATGGCATGGCATGATTGTGGGAATCTCAGGGTTTTATGTATAATTCCAACTTACGAATTATTATATTTTTCTGCCTCAGACACTCTTTAATACGTTTCGTTTCGGTACTCAAATAAGACACGTGCTACCATCTCATCATAAAAATCTGTATAAACAAAACATCTTAGTTACAAACCTGACCAAAGTACATCGGCATGGGTAGGAGAGATCTATTAATAGTTCAGGTGCATAAGCAGCAAATGATCATAAAACAAAACCACATCTTTTCCTCGCAAATATTCCGGTTACCATGGATCAGACTACAGGAGCCTAGAGCCCGATAGCAACTGTGTGCATCCTGCCTGTTCAGGGATACGGTAGATCTTCAGAGACAGAGTCCTCAACTGGAATAGCCCATAGCTACAATTGTATCCGTTTTTTTGTCATTAATTCAAAACCATTGCTTTATTCATTTTAAGCCGTAAATTTAGGGCACAGCCCGGAGGGCACTTTTGACAAATGTATACCTGTGTGTGTGTGGGGGGGGGGGATGGATGGGTGAGCGTTTTGTCAAATTATTCCAGTATAACATTGATGCATTGGTGGTCAGCGAGGTCCTTCTACCTGCAAGATAAGGAAATTGTGCATAGTCTGGCAGATCATCTCCGTTTTTCACTAAATGGTCTTGCTAAAAAAAAATCGGCCCTAACTGAAAAGCAGCCTTTATAGGCTGACAACATATTTTTGTGATTTTAGTGGATAATTGAAATTAACTCAAAATCAAATTTAAACACAAGCAAGAAATGTCCGACTCCTCAGGATAACACTTTTTATCTTGTATGTATTTTTAAAAAAAATATTAAAAAGTGATTTTCTCAGTTTTAAAAATAAATTCGTGAAAGTTAATGTCCCAAGAAATAGAAATTGAGGACCATTTTAAAAAAGAAACAAACTAACATTTTTAAATTTCGAATGCAAGCGAAAGCAGGGCCACACGCTAATTCCGATCACCCTCGTCCATTTTGGACATTGATTCAACACATGCACTGGCACGCGTAATCGTAAATGTTCACACAACACGCCAAACGCCCCCTGCCTGCCCAGCCAATGCCCTTTCCAACAATGCACTCCTTATCTCCAGAAAGGATATAGAAAAGGATATACAGAAAACAATATCCATTTTACACTGATAAAATATTTCGTGATCTACCTATCATCATCTGTAATCGTGGCAATAATAATTACAAATCAGAATGTATATCCAAAGGTATCAATATTGACAATTTTTATATTTACAGGAGATAAATATACTCGTTGGTGTTTATCGTGGGGTCGTATGTGACTCCCGTTCACGGTGTCTTCCCGTGGGCAATGAATGCTATATCAAAGGGCATCGGTCACTTTGAGCGTGCCAAAGGCTCGATTACACCTTTGCGTTTATAACGTTTGTCCAGCGTTCATGACATATGAAAGATTCTCCGTTGTAGCTAGAGATATTACGGAGTTTAAGCAATGAGTACGGAAGGGCCGATCAGGACGTTATTTCTCAAGCGCGTTGAAATCTAGCGGGCGTTCTCAACCTTAGCGGCCCGCTATAGATTTTCCCACGCTTGAGAAATAACGTCCTGTTCGACCCTTCCGTACTCATTGCTTAAACTCCATACTGAGGAAAGACGCTTAGGTGATGCTAAACTAACATGTGCGTACGTCGAGCACCAGCCGAATGAGTTCAACGTCGACCAAACGTCTTCCCTCCAAGTTTTCACGTTCACAGTGGATCTTTCGAATTTCATGAATACTGGGCAGTCATTGGCTATTAACGCAAATATGTGGCTGAGCATTAAGGTCGGGAACTGGTTAAGTGTTCTGAAGCCTAGGTAGCAATGTGGTGTAATATTTCACGAAGTTATAGATTAAAAGACCTTTTAATTCATGGAAAGTAAAAAGATTCGTAGCGCACGACGGTTACACCCAAAAATGTCTGTTTGCACACACACACAAAAAAAAATATTCTCAAACCGGCGTCGATCGGCTGGTCAGACAGAATTTTTGTTCACATATTTATGGAGAAAATACAGGCAGAACTTTTTTTCACATAGTGTGCCTAATAGAATGGAATTAAGAGGTAAAGAACATCCGAAAAGTACTCTCTAGTATGAATTTCACCCGACATGACATACGTTTAGGGCGTGGCTAACTGGCCGCTGCCATTTTGATTTGATTAACACTTGGCGAACAAGAAAAATCACGGCATTTTTAACCTGGAATAGCGAGCGAGCAAGTTATATTTCTCTAGCTCGCATCTCGGCAATCGCATACGTATGCGTTTCGTACATTTTTAGCGGGAAATCGAAGCTGAGCTTGGCACGGAATTGTCCAAATATCATTGTTGCCAATGCAAAACACGCCGTTCGTGCGCGCTCGCAACCGGAAGTCCTGTCTATCATGACGGACTGACTTTAACTTTTGAATTCCCAATGTTTTTCTAAATCAGGTTGGTTCCTAAATTTGTATGAGGTTTCAAAAAGTCCGTCGGTGGAAGGCAACCAAATCGTCATCGATTTTACGAACTGGTCTGTTCCAGCGAGGGATTGTGGCACGAACCAGTCGTGTAAATAAGAGCGCATGTGCTTGATAGCTGCACTGCTAACGCCAGGGTAATAATGATTATAGAGCGCTTAGGGAATTCTCATGAAGAGTTGATAAGCGCTATATAAAAGCCGTTCATTGTTATTATTAATTCAATTCAAATAAATTCTACTAAAATAACGTGATTGTAAATGTTATGACAATGTACTTGACGTTATGTCGGTGTTTCTGCGTTTTTAAAGGGGAACCAACCCCTTGAGTTATCGTGCTCTCATTGAATGAAGAAAAATCAGAAGAACAAACTGTGAAAATTTGAGCAAAATCGGACAACCCGTTCAAAAGTTATGAATTTTCAAAGTCACACCGATTTGACGATCCCTGCCGCTCATGGGAATCCGTGCGCTCGGCAACACCGGCTAAATCCGTGACGTCGTGTCGGACAACTCCTCATTCACTTTGTACAGAGACTTTTTAAAAATGGATCAATATAATATTTAGAATAAGGCTGCAACATCATTCTTCTCAAGATACATGCAGAACCAATACAGAAATGCTGTACCATAACCAATTGAAATTTTGTTGACTTTTCTGAAAAAGGGTGTAAATGTGAAATTCTGTGTACAGAGAGTGAATGAGGAGTTGTCCGACATGACGTCACAGATTCCGTCAACTTTGCCGCTCGCACGGATCCCCATGAGCGGTAGGGATCGTCATATCTCTGTGACTTTGAAAATTCATAACTTCTGAACGGGTTGTTTGATTTTCCTCAAATTTTCACAGTTTGTTTATCTGATTTTTCTTCATTCAATGACACTACGATAATTCCAGGGGTTGGTTTCCCTTTAAGCAGCGCCCCGTAGTTATAGGCCGATACGTAACAACGCTGACGAAATATTGTTTGTGGGGGGAGGGCATGGAATTATAATATTCCTTTATGCCCCAAAGAAGACGGATAAGGAAGGATGTTTTTATCAAGAAATTTATCAACATGGTTTAAAATAATCAAAAGTGACACTTTAAAAAAGAGTTTATGGATAAAAATATATTATACATATAATATTTTCACAATGTAATCATCTTGATATACTGACAATTATATAAAGCAGACATACGAAAAGTAATTAAAAAAAAGAACTTAGGTTACATTTTACATGCCAGTAAAATATTATATCAATAAACATTCTTTTTAGCGTTTCCTCTAGCTGCTTTGGTATATTGATCTAGTTTTTCTGCTTCCTTAAAATGACACAGGAGTTTCTCTTTGAATAAGTTTAACGCAATAGACTTAGAAAATATTGGTTCTTGGTTTAACGTTTACGATTAAAATGCCTTGTTTGATTTTCTGCCACAGATTGGGATCTTTCGTAAAGCAATGAAAACTAATTGTTGTCTAATCCACCATTTGACCTTTTAAGAATGGTAAGAGCCGTTTTTTCATTTTTTTAATGTAATTCCTTTTTCTTTTGTTACTCTCAATATCATAAAACATATCAGTAGTCTTAACCAAATTATTATGGTAAATTTAATGAAAGTTCATCTTTGTTGTTGTTGTCTTTTGCCTTCAGACTGGCTAGCCAGACAAAACATCATTAGACAACCAAACAAAATAATTTGTTCTTTTTTTAAAACTTGCCTTCCAATATAAAAGCAGTAAATTAACAAAGATGAAGAAGGATTAACTGTTTTGTTCCCTCTTGTGTTATTATCGACCAATACACATTTGCAACAAATTATCATAGCGCCACCTGTGGCATGTAAAATGAAGATTTTCCATTAATCGTACGATTGATATCAATCGCTATTCTATGGCAAATCATGTACAAAAGTTTGAGATAAATCACAAAATTAATCGTACCCCATGTATGTAACGGGAACCTGATCGACATAGATGGGGCTGTTTCACTATGACCAGAGTTAATTTCTTCACCAAGGCTTAATCGCACCTTGTGTTCAAATAGCCCGTGTCATTTTGCAAAGCCTTCACGAGATTCGAAACACGCTCTGCAAACGAAGAATTACAGAAGGAATATGCTTCACTGATGTTATACCGTAGAAATATACACAATTTATCATAACGACTGATCGACGATAGGCATTCTTGAGGCATCTTCGAAATTTATTGAACGCTAGGCAGACGTTGGCTTCAAAACAGCTGCGCACATGGATAATATTTCGTATGTGTATACAGCATTGAACATTCTGTTGCTTTTGAAAGAAATGTAGACAAAGAATCAACAAGCCTCATCCCAAATTGCTTGCAGAATTAATAAGTCCATATCATAACTGAGCAATAAAAAACCTAAATTATTCTACTTCTCTACAAAAAGAAGAAAGTGGGAAAGTTCCTTATGTTGGCAGCCATTTTATGCCTGCAGGTTGGCAACTCGACGGCCCCATAAGGGTTGTACATACAAAAAGTAATGAAATATCATAACTTTTGAATGGATCGTTTTTGAATGGATCTTTTTTCTATATTCATGGCAATGCAATTTCATTAGTTCTTTTAGAATTTAATTCATTTAACCGAACTAGGGCGATGTCATTCTTATCAACTGATCAGGTAAATGGAACGTACGTGACTTGATGATCATGATGCACGTTCAGGAAAATAAACATTTAGGCCGACTCACACCTTTGTAGCCTTTTTAGTTTTTAGCTTGCGTTGCCCCCAGCGTCTTTAAAAATTATAAACGCTCCCTGGACGCACAAGGAAGCAGGTCCGGACCGATATTCGGCGTATGTTCCCTGAGCGCTGTCTCATCAGCATATTATTTGCGCTCGAGGGAGGGTGCGTTTTAATTTAAAAAAAATGCTGGGCCGACGCAGCCTAAAAACGCAAAGGTGTGAGTCGGTCTAAATAGTCACTGTTCTCCCGAAATCGTTGTATCAATTTAAGGTTCTTCACGACGCAAATATGTTCCAAATACTGATCAAAATAATCAAATTTTTCCTGAAGGTTTATTGATTTTTCTTCGTGTAATATGTACTTCGGTTTCCAGGATAATTTTTCGAATAAAAAATTGACACCTCATCTTTTAGACAGAAATTTGTGCACAAAATTAATTTCGTCTGTGTTTTCACGAGGTGATGGGTACCAGAGGGTATTGCTACACAAAATTAGTTTCAAATCCATTTAAACGTGTCCTATAGGATTAACAGGCTGCTCGATAGGATGCTCGTTAAATTGGCGCTATGTTGGAATTTCTTGTCTTCGTGCAACAATACCCATTGGCTCCCGTCACTTCATAAAAATACGGACGATTCGTCATCTTACTCACAAATAGGGCTGGAAATATGATATATAATTTTCGAAATAATTTGTCTATGCATCCAGCATTTTACGAAGAAAAGTCTTGGTCATAACAATTGCAAACAATGCTAGATAAGTTACAATTTTGGGGAATAGCGGTGTACCCAAGGTTGTTTGAATGTAAAATGAGACTTATCCTTAATGCATAGGGATCTTTTGGAATGACGTTCGACGCGTCATTGTTTCAAACGAAAATGACACCTAACTTCGTCGCCCAACTCGTAAACAAGGCTGGATAAGGTCCCGGTCACATATAGGCCCGGAAGCAACACGATTTAACACGACTCTTTGTTAATTCACAGTTAACTGCCTCAGAACAAAGAGTCGTGTTGAATCGTTTTGCTTCCGGGGCCTTATGTGACCGGGGCTTTAAACGAAAGACACATGTCAAAAATCCCTAGTGTGTATCATTAGCAGAATGAGATCAGCAAAGCCTGAATCATTTTCATTGTAAGGTGCATCCAAGAAACACTGTCATAATCCCTAGTTTCAAGAAACTGGAAAATACCCGCAATATCTTGGAAAATACTTTCACGTTTTGGTAATCTCGAAAGAGACATAACATTTGTTAGTCATTCTCCCTATGAAAGGGATGTCTGTCAACTCGATACTGCGAATCTAAGAAATGAGATACAATACAAATTTAAGGATACGCGATCCAACATTATATTACATAAATTTATTTGTGTATGATAAAGGACCAAAAATGGTAATCTAGAACAAAAGTATTCCATACGGGACAAACAAAGAAACTCAACGATCGTGTACAAGCCAGAATCCATCGTAGTTGGGGGCCTGCGGGATTTTTTTTAAGCAAAATCGTCTAAAGTTACCAAATTTGGCCCACATAATCATTATATCATACTTTTTTTCGATTTGTAGTGGATACCATGAAGTGCGCCCTCTAGATTCCTCATTATTCCAAAATTCAAAATGGCCGCCAACTGAGATATAGGGAATGTTAACTACCCGTGGTGTCAATTTCCTTCAGCAAGAAATTTATCCACGTTGTGCTGCACTCAACCCAGGTGAGGTGAATGGGTACCGGTAGGAAGAAATTCCTTGAATGCAGTGAGCGCTGAATGGTAGCCATGCTATAGCCAGTAATAATGCACAGAGCGCTTAGAAACACTTCGTATTAAGCGCTATATAAATTTTGTGTATTATTATTATTATTAACTTTCGCAAACAAGACTGGATAACGAAAGACACATGTCAGAGATCCTTAGTGAGCATTACAGTATCAGGTCGGCAAAGCCTGAATCATTTCATTGTACGGTGCATCCAAGAAACGCTTTCATAACCCTACTTTCAAGAAATTGGGAAATACCCGCAATATCTTGGAAAATACTTTCACGTTTTGGTAATCTCGAAAGACACATCACATTTGTTAGTCATTCAAAGATCAAACATTATTTTACATCAATTCATTTGTCTACTAAAGACCGGAAAGATAATCTAGAATCTTCAAAGGGCTCTCCATACGGGACAATTATAAAACCTCAAAAACTTTTAAATCTAAACGCATGCAAGTCAGAATCCACCGTGTCAAATGAAGGTGATTACATCTTAGTCCTGGTTACTTTAAGGCGCATCCAAGAAACGTTTGTATACCCAGGCCTTGTTTCAAGAAATCGGGAAATACCCGCAATATCATGGAAAATACTTTCACGTTTTGGTTATCTCGAAAGAGACACCACATTTGTTAGTCATTCTCACTGTTAAAGGGATGTTTTAAAGTGATGTTTGTTAACTCGATACATCGAATCTAAGAAATACAATACAATGCAATGCAAATTAAAGTAGAAAATCAAACATTTTTGTCCATAAAGTAATTTGTCTATTGAAGACCAAAAAGCGGTAATTTTGAATATTTAAAGGGTTCCATATATACGGGACAAAAAGGATTTTTTTTTTAATCTAAACGTATACAAGAATCCATGGTGTCTATAGTGAATGCATCTTGTTCCTGATTACTTTTGATATTAAACCATATCTTTCAAATTAGAGGGAGGAAAAGAAAAAGCTTCCAGAAAAATTACTGATAAAGAGTTAAAAATAGAAGACTGCCACAATCATAGGAAGTCTGGTGCTTAGAGCATAAATACCTTCAATCCGTTGTGAGGATTTCAATTAAATTTAGTTTATCTATCTTGTGTTTCACAGGTCTTAAGTTACATGAGAAGGATGTCAGTTATTGCTCATACGTTTGTTGAAATTCATAACTATTTTTCCTAATTTCCTTCCTTCATCATCTTTGAATAGGCACGAGTCCAAATCATCGGAATAAAGGTACAATTTAGTAACTTTAAAAGAAGAGTCTACCCCAAAATAATAATTTTGAAGAAAATCGGACAAGTAATAAGAAAAAGTTATGAATTTTCAAAGATTTGAAAAAATTGGCAAATCAGTGGAAATTTACAGAGATGTTGCCAATTTTATGACATCACGAGTGCAGAACTAACCAGAGTCTTCATTATAAACATGGTGGAAAATTCATCATTTTTACAGAAAGTTGCAAAGTTTGTGTGAATGTAAACATGCAAATAGTGGATCTGCATGTCTAGATATATCCTTCGGTTAAAGTTCTGAGGAAATAATATTTTTGGGGAAAAGGTAACATTTTATGACATTGATATGTATGTAATAAATCGTCAGTAATTGTGCACCTGTGACGTCATCAGTTGTCAATTTGTCTAAAAATATAAACAGTCATAACTTTCTTATTAGTTGTCCAATTTGTCTCAAACTGTTTTGTTCTTTCATCTAACTTTCCTGCTCCTGTTGGAAAAATATCATTTTTTGGTAGACTCTCATTTTAAAACAAAACAAAATAATGTAAAATCTTGGAGCGCAGTCAACTGTGATGTAGAACATCATCGTTTTGCGCGTCTGCTCATTGTTACGTCACAGCTAGTTCCGTACGCAACAATTAGCAGACGCGCAAAACTATGACGCACTACTTCCAGTCGACGTACCCTTCGTCACAGTTAATTGAAAGAAATCGAAAACTCCAAAAAGAAATTACATCAAAACCGGCTTAAATGTATGCGACCCTTTTGGTATCTTAGAAACTACAAACATCTGAAAATGTATTAGAATAAGATAACAAAGATCCAAATAGAGAGAAAATAGATCAGTGCTCAGAAAGTACGTGGCTTTGGGCCAGTAGTATATAAATGGTTAAAACGCCCATGCTTTCACAAAATAGCAGAGTCCATTTGTACTATAGTTAACGCGCATCTCAAAATCAATATGGAATGATACCGTTTTAATTGTTTTTATGTTTGCAATTTTACCCGTTGACTTTCGTCATTTCGTTTAAAAAAAAACATACATGTATATGAAAATTCCCCAGAAAGGTGACAATAAATGACTTTGGCATCTAGTCTAAGCAAATAATGGAAATAAACAAAAAGATAAGACTGTTTTGACATCAAACTCAACATAAATACACATCGTTGAGTATTTTGATTGCAAGAAGTGACGTTTGACATTATTTTCTTGATCATAAGTAAGGCAACATATTTTGTTCAATGAGCTGGAAAGAATATTGTGCAATCGAAAGTGTTTTATTCTCAACGGAATGCGGTTAATGTGATGACTTTGGGTCCTCATAATTATATCTCTTGTGACTGTGCGCGCTGACAAACATGTAGCAGTTAAAGATGATGCCATGAATATACCAGTCAGTCATCATGCCGATATAAGACAAGCTATTTATATAGGGCACATATTCACTCTACTGCGAAGTACTCCAGGCGCTTTGCGTTATTATTACCCTGGCTTTAGTTCGTCGCCACCAGCACTCAAGCATATCAAGGAATCAACATTCCTGCCTGTTACCCATTCATCTCACCTGGGTCGAATGCAGCATAAGCGTGGATAAATTTCTTGCTGAAGGAAATTAACGCGACGAGTGGGGTTCGAACCTCGACCCTCTTGTGGAAAGGGGAGAGTCAGAACCACTACACCACGACACGTCCACATAAAATATACCCTCTTTTACTATAATGTCACCAAAAAAGAACATCCCAACCACCTCCAGCCAAATAAACTTTAGGAATAACGAGTATCTAGGAACAAAAATAAACGACTGCTTTGTTATGTAAAATTGATCCGAACATTTGAAACAATGAATCTATAATTTGCCGCAGAAGTGTACGTTTAATCATTTCCTTTAAAGCTGACACACACTTTTTAGTTAATAGTCAACGTTTGATTGACGCTCCATGAACGCAGATAAACCGAGGAACAACGCTTATGCAGCTGACACTAAAAAGTGCATACATCCACCGCCTGATGAATGCCTTCAACATTGCTCTAGCGTCTTCACTCCGTATTTCTGATTTCATGGAGCATCATAGGGTGTTGGCAGAAGTGGCTTTAAACGCACAGGCGTGACTCAGCCGAGCAAGAAGTGTAAGTTGTCATTATGAAAGATTAACAGGTAAATCGTTTTGGCCTACAATGATTTTAAAATTTCGGAGAGTTCTGTTACCAGTTTTACCAAAATTTATTTGGAATATGCATTCGATCTGAACTATATCATTCGTCATTTATGAAAATAGATGTCAGGAAATTTATTTACCATTTTTATGAATTTTTCGGTAGCTTTGTGAGCCGAAATTTGTAGAAGGTGTAACATTCATAAGATATTTCTCGTCGATTCAATCGTGAAGGTGTATTTAATTATTCCTAAATCAACTGTGTTTGTCCCAATATAATAATACTGTAATAATGATAATATAGGATTTTCCGGCCAAATTCACAGGATTTTCATTTGAATCAATACTTTTTGCATTTGAATTAACGTAGATCGTTTTTGCCGTGCAAATTGTCATTCAATTTTTGTATTTTTTCATCACATTTGCGACGTTTGTAGAATGTTTGTGAGGTCTTATCATTCGATTGAGAAACGAGTCAGTTAGCATTCAAAATAGTCAGTGATCACCGGAGCGTCATTTCTAGCTTTTAAATTTAGCGGCTGGAATTCTTTTTCTGAAATATATCATTCAAGTTAAGAATACAGGGGAGTAATACAGGGGAATGCATGATAAGTGTTTTACAATCTAGGGAAATGTTTTAAAAGAATAGCTTCTTTGTACAGTTTTGGACCGACAGCAGATTGATGGCTAAAGACTCAATTTTACAGACTCATGTTCCAAGCTCCACTCATTTTATGTAACTCTTTCCTTCCCCGTCACCCACGATGAATATAAATCAGATGAATCACAATATAGACAGATATGTACATAATTTTCATTACTCTCATTTTATGTGCTTAGTCTAATTGATAAGTAAGCTTAATCTCATTCTTAACTTGATCATCATTGGAAGTCCTTGCATTGATCAACCATTGTATGGTATGAATTCATACGAAAAATAAAGAGAGGAGAAAATTGATCGAAGATTGTATAAAAAGTAAATAAAAAGAATTTTGTAGATAAGAGAGAATAAACAAATAAAGAGAAAATATAATGAGCACTGAAAACGCCCTAAACGATAGAGCAAATTAAAATGCAAAATGTGCTAATTTGATATACTAGAAATGAATTCGAACGATAAAGTCATGCTGCCGAGAGACGGAGAACGGATTTGTGCTTAATAGAACGACCGCTTCACAAAAAAAGGCAAATTATCATCAATTAGAATGAAACTACCACGCATTCAAATGACAACATCATGGATTCATAAGCAAGAAAAAGGAATTTAAACCAGGGATATCTCCGAGTTCACGGAATATGACGAATTTGAAATAAAAGAAAATTAAATACAATGCTATTATTTCGATTTTGGCCGGGAAATCCTATATATAACATTTAAACACGCTAGCTCTCTAGTCACCTTTTCAGAGGCGCGGAACAAATTATCTAATAATATCATTAACCGGCCATAGCATAGCTGCCACTTAGGCACTTTTAAATCAATTTCTGCCGGTACCCATTCACCTCACCTGGGTTGAGTGCAGCCCAACATTGATAAATTTATTGCTGAAGGAAATTGACGCCATGGGTGAGATCCGAACCTATGACCCTCAGGTTGAAAGGCGAGATTCGAAACCACTTTTACCACGACCCCAATTTATGAGAAGTCGCTGCATGACCTTCTTGCGTAAAAAGATATAAAACCATGACCTTTGTTTACAAGAACATTAAATGATGTTCATTGATCTTATCTCACTGATTAAGTGAAATAACATGGATTTTTAACCATTTCTTTTAATTAAACAAGAAGAGGAAGGAAAGGAGAGGTCATTGATAAACAATATGGTATCGCTGATAACAATCTCAGTGTTTTATATCGAATTGCTGAAAATTACTACTACGCGGGGTTTCCCCTTTACCACTAATTGTTTTTGCATACAAATCATGATACACTCAATAGAATATAGCATTTTTTACAATTTTATTTGATTTATTTATTTCCATTAAAAACATACAATATAACAAGAAATAAGTGTGAAAAATATCGAGCAAACATAAATTGAAACAAAATTACAAAGGAAAATCACATACAGATATCTACAGGATAATTGTTTACAAATTAAGCGTTGGTTTAAACGACCAAGTATTTATGATTATGAAATGGAGGGATGTGCGGGAAAAAAGCAAAGCTTGTGATGCGCACACCCCCGGATTAAAGTTGCACTAACACCAAGAAGTGCCCGAAGATACACCAAAGTATATTTAGAGCATTTTCGTGCATCTTTGGTTATAACTTTTAAGTTTAAAGGATGATATTCCTGAAGAGCATTATAATTACAGAATACTTTTTTCGGTTGGAGATGATCAAATGAAATTAAGTTCCGAGTTTCTACCAAAATTTTGATTTTGCTGGCTATATTTCAATAGAAGCACTTGCTACGTATTGTACCCATATATCATGTATATGGCATGGACTAGTGCTCAGCAGACGGAGAGAGTGAGTAAAACGCCATAATGGCGTCATTTGACTTGAGAAACTGCTCAGTAAAGGACACAAGCTAGCCAGTAAAATCAAAAGGTTGGTACAAACTTAATTTCATCAATCAAATTTATAACTATTAGTGCAGACCAAAAACGATTGAAAGCGACAAACAGCTTTTGAAAATGAACAAAATCGGACAACAAAATGCTTTCACGTCTGTAGAATACCTATCAGCCACGTCCCGGAAATGAATATTTCTCAATTTAGATGTATTATGTACAAAACGAAGAAAAGGTATTAAAAAGCAACAAACAATGATTTGTACAAAAGAACACTATAATACAAAAATGTTACTTATTACAATATTAGTTTTCAAATTCATGCAATCGGAACTTAATACGCCACGAATTATCGAATGAATCAATAAATGACTGATATTTATTACCAATCAACAGCAGCATATAGATAACAAACATTTCAAAATATAAATGCATACAGGATAATAAAGTTTGGAGATGGTAATAGGACCCTACAGAAATAGCATCAAAGCTAGTGAGGCGTAGCTAGGACCCCAAATGGCAAGAACAACTTATCATAATGATTTAATAGAATGGTAACTACATATTTGCAATCTACTCATACTTATAAGTTGGTGTATAAGATCACACACTGTTCAAAGTTGAAGAAGCATACTAGAAAAAGATAAGAAGACTAGTAGAATAATAGGAGAGGAAGCAGCAGAGACAGGAGTAAAAGATGGAAAATCAAGAGTAAAAGAGGAGGAAAGAAAATTGGTTATATCTTGAATGGTATAAAAAAATTGCATATACATAAATATATCTAAACATAATCACATGACACATACATTTTGATAACTAAAGGATGTTACAGTATTCGTACTTTTCAATTCCAGTGGTCAGGTGGTAGTGAATTCCACACTTTAACACCCTTAAATTTCTGACATGATACTAAAAAAAGTTGCCTAGATGGTGAAGGTTGTGTATGCACTCTCTTTCTCTATCTAAGGACCACTTTTTAAAACGTATATAAAGATTTGATACAAGGTGTTTTGTTTCTGGAAATACCTCAGTACAACTGTCCTAAATGTCCTTAAACACACTGTAATCAATTTCACGCTTGGATGGTTTCAGTTGTTGCACAATGTCTCTCGCATCACTGCACATCCTGAAAAGTGGGCTCCGAGGGGTATCAGCTACCGACATGAAGTGGTAAAAACAAATGTCTGAGTGTCTTTCAGGCAGTTCAGTAACGAGTGTGACCACCTCCTGCAGCAATAACGGCTTCACAG
>BQKZ01000871.1:66665-77650 GCA_036244855.1 Temnopleurus reevesii
ATGGCCCCACAATTCTCCGAATTCTCAATCAGTTTACCTTGCTGAACTTGGCACGGAATCACTTTAGATCTCGGGAGAGTGATATTTGACACACTCAGTCTCAGGTATAAATTGCTCTGATTTCAAAAATATTGCTCATAACTCGGGAGTAGGATTTCCCCTCAGCTAGACTCGGCACGTCCGTGTAGTCAAAGAAGTAAATTTCTATACCCGTCCGGTCTGTTCTGCTGTTGACTTCTTATCACGCTTATTTTCCAATCTGTTATGTAATGAAGCCTTGCTACACAAATTACTGTATTTAATGCTGCATTTTCACGTTAACTTTATTTCAAAATAGATCCGCAGAGCTGTGAATACAAGATCTCGACTTGTCGATAACGGTGTCATGTAAATAAAGCTTTTGTTGTTTCAACACGGACGGCGATATTAAAAGACGCGATGGCAATCAAAACTTTGTCGATTTTGATGGTGCTTCTTTTTCTTCATCTCCATATAATTATAAGCGATGCTGCAGATGCTGCAGTTACAGGAGTAGGTGAACGATTCAGAGCAAAGATGGGGGACATATTTGTGGGTGAGACGGAGCTCGTCTTTTTATTGGATTCCTCGGGAAGTGTCGATGTCAACGAATACGCCATCTCACTCGACTTCGTAAGACTCGCATCGACGTTCATAAGCATGTCTGCAACCACCACTCGTGTAGCGGTGATGTCCTATTCGAGCTGTGATCAAATCTATACGCGTATTAATTACCTGAGTTCGCCGATCAACAAGAATAAATGCACCTTTAACCAGGATTTGGCCAGTGTCATCCACCACCCCGGGAGCACGTGTACGGGGGATGCATTGGCCGCGAGCCGGTTATTGCTTAACACCCATTCACGACCTGGTGTTCAGAAGTAAGCACGGGAAGACCGTACTATCAAGCACATTCGTTTAGTTTAATTGCGATATATTCACAAAAATTCAGAACATGTTTTACTATTTGAAGTAGTCCTGACACAAACTTTGCCTTTCACTTTCCAACTTTAAAAACATTTTTTCTACAAACTTTATTTTTTGAACGAGTACATTAAGCTTGTCATGATTGTGATCGTATTTCCACCTCTTCTTGTCTGATTGTTTTATGTTTAACATAATGACAAATTCTTTCAAAGAATAGGCGGGATTACGAATAGATGCAAATTTTGTGCATACCTTAAACACAAAGGTTGTTCTTGACAACCATAAGGCCCCGGTCACATAGAGGCCCGAAAGCAACACGATTCATCACGACTCTTTGTTAAGTCACAGCTAACTGCCTCAGAACAAAGAGTCGTGTTAAATCGTGTTAAATAGTGTTGCTTCCGGGGCCATATGTAACCGGGGCCTTAGGGCTGTCAATAACAACCTTTGTGTTCAATAATTTGTTTATTTATTTTCAATTTGCATTCACATTTCCCCAGGGTTCTAATGTTGATGACCGATGGAGCATCGAACGCTGGGGGCAGTGTTTCCGACAATGCTCAACTTCTAAAACAAGATGGTGTCATCATATTTGCAATCGGTGTTGGTGATGGCATTAATGAAGATCAACTGAATGAAATCGCAACCAATGTATTTGAATACAAGTACATCATTAGCGATTTCGGAGATATCACAAAGCTCGCATCAGTGGTCAAAAAAGGTGAGAAACTATTTTCAGACAAAATTTGACCGGTAGAGGGACATATTCAGAGAAGTTACCGTCATTAATGAAATGAAAATATACAATTTCATAATAGGTATTATCATGTTTAAAGGTTTGATTTGACAAAACACGATACCTTGTGCTCTTTTCAATAATGCATGCAAATGATATCTGAATAGTGATTTTGTCGTAAAGTACATGATGAAACTTTTGTAATGATTTACCGCATTCATATTAAAACACACACATATGCTTTAACATTCTTTACTTCATTTGTATGTTTATCGTTGGAATATATTTTACACAGATATCCAGGACTTTGATGCCTATTATGACCACGTTGATGAGGCCCTGTGTAACAACCAATGCGACAATGGTGCCGATTGCTGCCATGCCCGTGCTACGTGCGCATGCGCAACTCGGAGTGGGGACACCCTTTGCGCTTGCGAGGAAGGATTCAGTGGAACCGGACTCTCCTGTGAAGGTAACCATGGAAACAACGCTCCACCCAATTTGCCTGTGCATGCACGTACAACCAACATGACTGATCATAAATATACAATAATAGCAATAAATATTTGGTGTTTATTATTAGGGGGGTGTGAACCTGCACCTGTTTATGCTCTAGAATGTTACTTTAGCTAATTCAATTTGTGGATTTTTTAGGAAGAATGACAGTTCAAAGGACCATTTGTTATTTCACAATTTACAAATGAATGATAGTTGAAATATTAATCTTTGGTTGGATTTTAGAATTTGAAGAAAAAAAATGTATGTAAAAAGTAAAATGATATTCTCTTTATAATTGGTTAATTGAGATTAATATATTTTTCATACAAATACTAATCTTCTGAATTACATCAGTCATCTTAAAAATTGATCATATTTTGTTAAATGCACACTGTGCCCAGACCTAGAAATATGGAGAACATTCAATAATTAATTATTTTTAATTATGTGTAAGGCGATATCGTGCACTCACGCAATCTTCGAATCTACGAGCAAAATCACGAAGAATTACTGTTAAAATTGTTATGAACTTTCAAGAATGTACTCCAACACGATATAAGCTATTTCCGCAAAATAAAGTGGGTCATGGGACAATAACCCTATAGCTGTGTATTGAATTGTGTGGATACAACAATAACAAGCCGGTTACGATTTGAAAAGCATTACAAATGAGCATTGAAGTGGCTTTCGACTTTATTTTACGAAAATATATCATATATGTCATGTTACTCGCAATCTCTTATTTTACCGCGCTTTTTTTTGTTAAAACCAGAATGTGAAAACGGGACCTACAAGTCGAACTATGGCGACGGATCTTGCACGACCTGCCCAGAACACTCCACGACTAATTCTCGAGGGAGTCGTAGAAGATCGGAATGTCATTGTAACTACGGGTACGAAGGAAACCCCGAAGATGAGGGAGGGTCGTGCCAAGGTGCGTAATCTCTTTATTATACGTTCACTCCACGATCTCAATACGAGGATTTTGCTTTGCAACGCGACAGCTATTCACGACGTTAAATGTATGTAATGCTGAAGCGGTCATTTACGAATTTGGCAAATACGAATTTGCCAAAGGTTGTTATTTTCTGAACAAAATTACTTTTAAGGCCTCTAGGACCTCATTGTATTCCACTGAGTAGATTACCTTCCACTTTGGCTCCCCATAGAACTAACATCTTAAATAGCGTTCGTCTTGTAAAGCGAAAATCAAGTGTTAAGCCCCGGTCACATAGGGCCCCGGAAGCAACACGATTCAACACGACTTTTTGTTCAGAGGCAGTTATCTGTGAATTGACAAAGAGTCGTGTTGAATCGTGGTGCTTCCGTGGTCCTATGTGACCGGGGTATTACCGAGTGAGGTGACATCAATCTTCGAAAGTAGTCAGATTGTCTAGTTTAAAGGATCCCAGGGTAATTTTTTTTGCAATAAAATGACTGGAATCTGATTCAAATGATTCATTTTAATTAGTTCACTTTGACCAGGAGAATTCCGCAAGAGCGCCTGTTACACATTTGTTACGGGATTTGAGTGTAGTAATGTTGCAACACCAAATGAACTTCGTACCGAGTTTGTTCATGCGCGACGTACTTTATAAAACCATGGTATTTACGTTGTTGTCACCGATCATTGTCTAATTAGTGGATTTCAAGTAATTGCGACACCTAAATGGAACATCAGTCCAAATTATTACGTAATTTTAGGGAATATTACGTTCTCGAACAAATTTGCAAAGGAGTTGCGGTTTTTTAGATTGACGTTTTTATATAAGATTTTAGCGATTATTTCCTAGTTTCTTGCACGTGTATGCTGAGCAAAGCGAAAAGCAAATATGTGGTGACTTAATGAGACTTCGGTGTATTGTAAACTTGATATGCCTTTTGAAAGCTTCATTTCCTCCTGCAAATAGTTTTGCCATGCATATGATTCTGGTATTGCTGCTGTTTTCTATTTTATTTGGGAGCGAGGCTTACGTTGACGAATTCTGATTAAAACTTTTTTAAAGTCTTCCTAGAAGTTACATTTTTCGAGGTAATGATCTTAAAGCGAAATGCATTAAGTACTATGTAAAACTATCTATCATTGGGGAACTGTCATTTCCCGGGTTTGATGCTTCATCTACAGATTGACAAATGATTCATCACACTATGGAGGCCCTAGAGTACGGTCGATGATAGGCCAACAGTGCCGTGAAAATTGCGATCAGGGAGGTGTTTCACCCTACAAGTTACGAAATACTTTAAGAACGCCTTTACGCACGACTGGTATCAGTTCTTGTGCTGACTGATGGAGAATCGTATGCGTATTACACTCGTTAACGTGCCCCAGTCTTTCTTAAAGTCTTTTGCAACTTTCAGAACAATTTGGTGAAACACCGCCTAGGAAGTTGTTTTATGAAACTTGTCGCCAGTGACAAGCAGTCATTTTGCCACAGTTATCATAACATCAGTCAGTGATTGTGCTTTTCATCTGATCAAAATCAAGGATTCCATTATATTGGTCAGCGCTGAATAATTGTCGCTGGCGACATGCTTCATGAAACACCCCCAGATTGTGAAGTGTTCTGATTGACGTGAATTTCGTCACCCGGGACGCAGAATTTGTAAACCTGGACTCAAAATTTAGTTATCTGACCCGGACGCAACTTATACATCAGTACACGAATTTGGTGTCATGGGGGGGGGGGGCAAACTTCGAGTCCGGGGTCACAAACTTTGCGTCCCGAGTCGCGAATTTCACATCCACGATCACAACCTTCAATGTCGATGAGCGTACTCTAGGGCAACCATGGCCCCGTGGCATAAAACTTTCTAATCGATCGTACGATAGAAATCAATCGAACGTCTATGGGAATTTATGTAGTAATGTTTGCGATTGATCGCTAAATTGATTATATCTCCTTTATGTTACGGGCCCCATATTTGATGCTTCGTTTTGTGTGTAACGGATGCGTCATCATCCTGCCAACTCGAATTATGGAGAAAAGAGAAATTCCGAATCCCTTCGCTGATGTTATGGAGGGGAAGGGTAATTACTTGACAGATGTTTACCTTGGCAAATGCTTCGTCCTCCTTTCTGTTCATGTTTGTGATGAGTTCCTGTGGTTCTGTCGATGACAGTGCCATGTTTTCATGATTTCCTACATGTTGTTGTTGGGGGATGACATTGTTTGACACACATTACCTTGGGACATTGCTATCTGTTCTGCCAATGAAATTGACTCTATTGTGCAAGCATACAGGTTAGATGAAAAAAATAATTGGGTGACTTCAAGTACGGTGTGCGGTGTTGGTGTTGGTGTTGAGAGAGCAGATCGGCCCGTGAACCGAGCTCCAACACTGTTGGTCAGTTCTTTTTTTTCAATAATTATTTTATTCTCCATTCATGATAACACATATAACACATATTCATCAAATACAAAACAAACACAAACAAATGTTATCGTATCTCATAATATNGACAGACTTCAGGTTTGGTGTTGAGGCTGGTGTTGGTGTTGCTGCAACACCAACACCAGCGTTCCACACCGTTCTTGAAGTCACCCATTGTCTAACAGATAACAACAATGAAGTCGACCTTTTAAAAAGCTTTTGAAGAAGAATTTCCTCCCTAGACAAAATATCTTTCGTCTTGTTTGAGTGTGCACTTTGTATTTGTTCAAGTGATTAGATGCCCAAATATAGTTTGGCTAAAGATGATAAATTATCATGACTTCTATTTTACATACTTTTCGAGACAATAGTATGATTTTTTAAAGAATTGATTGTTTTTGAAAAATTGAATTCGGCCGTTAAATTATATTTAGCGCGCTCTCTTAGTACCAACAATATTTTGTTTGTTATCGGGTGTATGCTAGATTTTTTTCGATATTTGACAAAAGAATGATTGAAAGGTGCACACAAAAATGATATTCTAAAGTTTTCGTCAACTTCTGTGTATTTAGACGATGTCTTTTATAGAGAGAATATATTAGTTAATACGCGAAGTACGTGTGACTGCTCTTTCAAAACTCATTCATTCTTAAGCAATTGTCGTGCAATATATTCATTATATTATATTTCAGTAAAATAATGTAGATTTGAAGACAAATTTCGGGGGGTGGTTTTAGATTTCAACAAAAATGTACTTCAGCTTTACATTGATTGATTGTAGGAAGATTGATTTATGAGACTAGTAGTTTGTACTTTTTCTACAAAAGTCAATTTTGTTTGAATTAAAATAATACTGGTGTTATTATTTTCATTCGGTTCATCCGTAAAGCTGAAGTTTTACTTGAATCGCCTCCTGCAGGAAAAGGGATCCCCATAAAACTCAAATTCATCATTTTCTCCAAGTAGTATTTGAGAGCATTGAGCCAATGCGGATACGTCTAAATAAGTTTCTGAAATATTTTCAGTACCTGCTTGTGGTCCGTTGGTTGATTGGCCTTTGAATGCTATATTCAAACTAAAACATACCAAAATATATCTTCCATTTTCATAAACATTTATTTGTATGCATTTAAAGAAATTTGTGTATATATATCAGCTCGTTTAAAAATCGATTTTTGTTCATTTTGACCATTACTAATATATACCTTTAAGATCGTAAATCAGCATCTAGCTACAAAGAAACCGTTTGAATAAATCATTTTGAAAGATAGTTATTTCCGATTTAGATAGGTATAATGCTATGCTTAAGAAATATTTGCTCAACAAATAATTGGCATGTATATGAGCCCAGTGCACAATATCAGATGTACTTTGTTTTCTTGCTTTTTAAAGCAAATCTATATTCTCAATTCTGTTATTTCTTTTTCGGCTCTGTAAGCGCATAGGGACATGCCATGGCTACGTGTTAATGTGTTATGCACTATGTAAGAACGGAATATTATTATTATTATTTCACTTTGTTTCAACTCGATAGCAATACAATGTCCAGAACTGAACGTAGCCGACGTAGATGGCGTGATCATGGATGAGTGCAGCAACACCTTTGGTTCAACATGTGAGTTCCAATGCCGAGATCAATACCGACCAATCACAGGACAGGAACGAGTCACGTGCTTGGCAACAAGACAATGGGCTGGAACGCCCCTTCAGTGTGAAAGTAAGTTTACGATTCTTGAAGGGGACCAACCCCTAGGATATTGTCATTGTCCCATTATATCAAGTAATTATAGAAAACCAAAAGAACAAACAGAACATTTCAGAGAAATCAGACTATCAGTTAAACTTTTATGAATTTTCAAATTCACAGAAATATGAAGATCACTGCCGATAATTGGGGATTCGTGCGATCGGCAACGAATTGTCTAATCTGCTTCTGTATATTATTATCTACATATAGTCGTCTGAACCAATACGTACATTTACAATTGTTCATATCCGAGAGGATCATCTGGGTATTTTTCTAGTACGGTAGTGATCTCGCATAGTATAAAACAATGCACACAACTGGCGTACTAAAACAATACCTGGGTGATCCTCTCACCATAAAGGTACGTATTAACCCGGTTTATACCTGAGGGAAATCAGACTGCATTATCGGTACGACTTGTCGTGGTCTGTAACACAACGTACGGTTCCGAGCAGGCTGTCATGGCGTATATCAAGCGTCAGAATTTGAAATGATAGCTGCTTTCGATCTATCTTGTTTCAGAGATTACCAGTGGTCAACTGAATGGCCCTATTAACGCGTATCTTGACTGCAATATATGGCTGCGGCAACTACACGACTTGTGTAGTGAGCTTTAACACAGGGCATGAATGAAAGCATGCAGAGCATCATGACGACTATTGCTACATTTACAGATTTCCTGCTGTAAACCTCTTGACTATGCAAATCCTCCCTAAAGTATATGTCTTACCATACCATTGGTACCACGTTTGAAGTGGGCTATGAGCCTATGGCAGAGTTGATGAATATTACAGGTGAATCTTACTAGGCTGCCGTGAAACATATTTGCGCGCACCGTGGGGAGGGGGGGGGGGGGGTGGCACAGCTATAGAGGGAGCAAAATTTGCAGTAAAAAGGGCGCCAAATTCAAGGTCAAGACCATTTTTTTTTTGCTAGCCAGCCGTGCTTGGGGCGCCAACACTTTAGCCCACGGGTCTCAAAATCCTAGGTGCGCAAATAATATCTATTTTCGTTTAATTTCTATTCAGAGATTACCTGCAGTCCACTGAACGACCCTCTCAACGCGGTCCGTGACTGCGATACATCTGACCGAAGCATCGATACGACTTGCGAATTGACTTGTGACCCAGGGTATGAATACAAGGATGACGTAGTCACCAATATCACGTGTCGGAGGACCGGCGAGACCAGCGCTCAGTGGTCGGCACCAGCGGTGGACGAGCCTTGTCAGAGTAAGTTTTATCGGAAAATTTTATTCTGCAAGCGAAATCAATGATAATTCCAGACTGCATTATTGGCCTCCACATGGACCATGAAACCCACAACCCACGATATGTAGCGAGTATGATATTGATGATTATGAATGTGAATAGGCGTTTAAATGGATAAATAAATAAATAAATAGAAATACGACTATATTCACACCTTTCAGAAGGACTAGTCTCCATAAAAAATGTGTAGCCTACCTCCGCATTACTCAAATTCATTGTCCCGTGCGAAAAATCAATACACAGCGCCGGGATAACAATGTGTACAATTTAAGATCCAAGAGATTACTGATTTCAGTAATCATTCGACATCAGTAGAAATATACACTTCCTAAAAGGAGTTTGCTGAAACTGCCCGTAGAAGAACGTAAAATGCACCATAAGACGATCACAGGTACTAGGAATTCTATAAGATTACCAATTTCTTAATGCAATCTTCGTCAATACAATTCATCCACACATCTGGGAGGTGGCTCATGGGAGTGGAGAAAGTTTATAATGCCACAAACGTCCTTAGATGCTAGCTCAGTCCCGCCTGCTTTAATTGTTTCCCTAGGTTTCCTTACATGTCTATTGCATCAGAACTACAAACCAAATTCTTATGTTCTGTTGTATAATACCTGAAAATTCCAATCGGACAACACTCGTTGTATTTGCAAACCCTTTCGAGAATAGCTTCCCTGAAACACGTTCAGGTTGTGAACCTCAGCTACTTTACCCCTCTGTCGCTAATATTTATTACCATGCTTAGTATTATTACTGTGTATAATCTATTATCTACTATTATCATTTTTACAATTTATGTACAGAAATTTCTTGTCCCATACGTTCCGTGGTTAACCCTTTAAGGATTCAGCCAAGCATCTGCCTTGAGTTACCCCAGTTCGACCAAGTGTGTTCCTACCATTGTAAAGCTGGATACCAAGCCGTTGGTAACATCGACAGTGTGACTTGTATGGCTGACGGCACATGGGGTCCTCAGGAGATTGACATCACCTGCATAGGTATGTGCACTTCAGAAACACCCTGAGCGATGTTTCACCAATGAAAGCCCCAGTGGCATAGAACACGACTCTTTGTTTGGAGGCAGTTCGCTGTGAACTGAACAAAGACTGGTGTTCGACCGTGTTGCTTCCGGGGTTCTATGTCACTGGGGCCTTACTTAAACCATGGTCACATAGGACTCCGGAAGCAACACGATTCATCCCGACTCTTTGTTAATTCACAGTTAACTGCCTCAGAACAACGAGTCGGGGTGAATCGTGTTGCTTCGGGGTCCTATGTGACCGGGGCTTTAGCGATGTTTCACAAAGTTACTACTGGGCTTTCGCTCTACAACGCGAACGCTATTTTAAAGTCAGTCCGTCATGATCGACATGACTTCCGGGTAGGGGCCAAACTATCCGCTGCCATTTTGATTGCGGGGATTGCCGAGTAGAAAAAACACAGATTTTTTTACCTGGAATAGCGAGTGAGCAAGCTTTATTTCGCTAGCTCACAACTCGGTAGTCGCAAACGTATGTGTTCCGCATGTTTTTAGGAACAATCGAAGCCAAAGAGGGGACATATCAAAATACACGCGACGACAACAAGCATCGGAAAGTCATACGAAGTGTTCCGAGTTTCTGAGCTTGGCAAGGTGCGTAAGCGAGGAAATGTTTAAATATCGGTGTTGCTAATACGCAACACGCCGTCCGTTCGCGCTCGAAACCGGAAGTCCTGTGGATCATGACGGACTGACTTTAAGACGTTAGATCTATGGGCAGCCCAAGTGGAAGATAATGTAATTTGGAATGCAATGAGGTTCTAATGGCTTTGAAAGTCATTGTTGTTGAGAAAATAACAATCTTGGACCGATTGGGCAGTCCATAGATTTTAAAGTCGTTAGTAGCAGTCACGTTGCAAAGCGAGAGCCCAGTATTGACGAATTTAGGAACGACTTTAAGAACTAATGATATCAGCTATTGTGCTGAATGGTTGGGAATCTTACGAGTATCACGCACAGTGACATACTCCAGTTCTCCTCAAAGTCGTTATCAACTTCCATAAAAACTTGGTGAAGCACCGCTCAGGTATTAGAATTTGGATTCTGTAATACAAGAGTAGTCTTCGATGAGCAAAAGTTAATTGAATTGAATTGATTTTTTTAAATTTAACACTCAATTGGCAGCCCAAAAGTGGAATTGAAAATTCAAATTGATTTAATTGATTTCAATGTACAGTTTACGTCAGATCAACACCAAATGTCTTCAAGGAACATATTGCACAGTTTTTTTTTGTGTGTGGTCCAACGTAGTAGCACACTCCTCTACTACTGATAGGCATTATAACCTCTGAATAAATGAGCACTTGGCGGTGTTTCACTAAGCCGTTCTCCAAGTTAGGAACGACTTAACCCTATTCCAACTGGGGGGGGGGG